>JAKWJA010002498.1:62603785-62818785 GCA_027704765.1 Solanum habrochaites
TTCAAATATCATTTTTTTCACTTTGAAAACAAAAAACCAACTTTTTTTTTTCTCCAAATTTCACAATGAAATATTGACAACATATCAAAAATTAAGATTCAGATCCTCTCCATTTTCATTTCCTCAAGTTTTTCCTTGGATGAATTAAATGACACATATACAATTTTTTCCATGTTTTAAATTGTAAAAAAATGTACCTATCTAGCTACTTAGATACATAATTTTTCAAAATTAAAACAGTTTATACATCCCCAAACATATATAAATTAATCAAAAATTGACTAGGTATATACCTTCAGCAGGATCAGTAATTTGAGCAACTGTAAACTTAATCACAAAACAACAATAAATTGCTGTTATTGTAAAAACATATCCACAATATCTTACTCCTTCCATCTTCAACCAATCCCCTACATAAACAAATTATTTAATTAGCCACTTTCTATTTAACCCAAATACATTCATGTATTGAACATATATAATTGTGTGACATATATATATTTTAAAAAAATTACTTCTTAATTCATCCCCCAATGGTAATTTAACAACTATCCAAGTACTGAATTCAGATAAACTCGAAATAAAAGTATTGAATTCAGATAAACTCGGGTAAAAAAAAGAGATAAATTTACCTTTGTTTTTTTCTCTTCTTAGCTGCAAAAAATCCCAAAAGTAAAGTCAAATGGGATTTTATATATTTATGTCTTATATTAAAAAGAAGAAAAAAATTTATTAAGGTTGGAGTAGTTGAGGCTAGTAAGTAGTCATTATTGTAGTTGTGGATGCTTAAAAATTTTGGATTTGGAGAGAGTGGGATAAATATTGAATTATGATGATGGATGAATTTTGAAACTATATATTATAATAATATTATGCATGTGTTTTGGTATCAGTCAAATATTTTTTAAAGTCATTTTCAGTATTTGGTAATTACCAAAACAGTATTTTTTAAGAAAAAATTCAGTTTAGTTTGTTATTACTATAGTTATTACTCCCTCCATTTACTTTTTGTTTTAAATTATGATGTTCAGATTAATTTTACGAGATATTTATCATCTTTCATTTATATCAGGATAAATTTTTCACTGAAGTTGGGATAAATGGAAAAAATTAGCTAGCATTTTTGTCTTTGTAGGTATTAGTCTTTATTCATTCTTATTTTTTTTCGCTATTTTTAAAAAATAAATTTTTCACTTTTACTTGTATTGTTTTAACTTATCAAGTAAAAGATAATTCTTTTTTTATATATATATTTTATTGCTCAACATCATTTACTTATTCCCCATATCATTTCTCAAGATCTAAGACGATACATCAATTAATATAAATATTATGGTAAAGCACTCATAGTAAAAATTATTCCCTCTGTTCTAGTTTATATGATTTACTTTCCTTTTTAGTTGATTTAAAAAAAGAATAACACATTTATATACTAAATAACAATTTAACTTTAAAATATATTCATTTTACGGTTACTGTAATAATTTACAGTCACATAACTATCTCTAACTTATTTGAAACCACAAATTTTGAAAGTGTTTCTTTGTTTAACTTCACGTCAAATTAAACAAACTCATACAAAACAAAACGAATAAAATGTTTTTTAAAGAACATTGTAAAATCGAAAATAGACACGAAACTAAACAGATGGAATAATAACCATATTAATGATTGTTTATAGCCCACAAATACACATGTTAACATAATGCCAGACTTATTCCAGATCATTTTTGTAATTAAAGAACTTAGGTAACACATGAGTTTAGGTGAGAAATAGATGGCAATTGCATAATGGTCTTTGTCATGATTTGTTCAACATTAAATACAAAAACCAAAAGTGTGATATATATAGAGATAAAGAGATACAGCAAAAGAGAAGTCGTCAAAGAGTTGATATATTTAGCAAAAAATGATGACTTATTTGGTATTTTGGATTATATATAGGAGACATTAAAAAGTAATTGAAGTCTTTTTGTGCCGTTGGCTGGTGGATGCTGCTAGCCGACAATTGTTCTTTTTTCGTTTTTAAAAATCGCGGTAAGCGATTAGGAAATAAGATACGTAGTTAGGTAAAAATTCATATAGTCAATTAAACCAAGAGATGTGAGAAATGATGGAATCAGAATTGTCTAACATTTATTCTATATACATAAATGTCCTTAGGATTTGGATGAAACCTCTTTACTTCTACTTGACTTTGTCCTTAATTTCGGATCGAGACTTGAATTTATACGTGCTACTCTATTTTTTGTGTTTATGAGAAATAAAAAGACTTTCCCGTCTAAAGATTAAAATAATCAAAATAGTTGAGAATAAGCTAGTTTACGTCCAATCTTTTTTAAACTATTATATAATTGAAACTTATTAATCTATTTTCTCTACTAAAATGGTAATATCTATGGCATTCATTTGATTTAATATAGAAAATATCACTTAATAGTTTTATTCGAACATATATATATATATATCTATGTATAATATATATAATAGGTCAAATATTTGAGCAAGGGGTATTGCTTCAATGTGGCTCCGTTATTGCTTGGACGTTATGAATTTAAATTAATCTAAATTAAATAATTAATATCAAATATTAAATAGAAAATAGAAAATAATAATTAAAAACTAGACAAAAAAATTAAAATATAAATACAAGAGAAAGAGACGGAGATAGATACTAGATAGATTGAGTAGGCAATTATCAATGGGGAGGATGATTAATTTGTTATTGTCCAACTTCACACATAGGGTTAATTAATGTTCTACGGCTAAATATTAATTTAATGACGAAAATTTTAGTAAGATTTCTAAATCGTATGATAATGTGTAATGATATATATTATTGATAAGATATTATATATATATAATTAATTAATCAGTATTTGAAATTTAGTCAACAATTAATTTTAAATTGTAAATCTTTTGATAACATATATTTGTCTTTGGTCATTTATATTGTTCAACCTCACAAGTAGGGGTAATTAATGTTCTATGGCTAAATGTCAATTTAATGACGAAAATTTTAGTAAGATTTCTAAATCGTATGATAATGTGTAATGATATATATTATTGATAATATATTATATATATAATTAATTAATCAGTATTTGAAATTTAGTCATCAATTAATTTAAATTGTAAATCTTTTGATAACATATATTTGTCTTTGATTGTGTCATTTATATCGAGTAGAATTATCAAAAAGGATGACTATTTTGTTATTGTCCAACCTCACACGTAGGGGTAATTAATGTTCTATAGCTAAATATCAATTTAATGACGAAAATTTTAGTAAGATTTCTAAATCGTATGATAATGTGTAATGATATATATTATTGATAAGATATTATATATATATATATATAATATCTTATCAATAATATATATCATTACACATTATCATACGATTTAGAAATCTTACTAAAATTTTCGTCATTAAATTGATATATATATATATATATATATATATATATATATATATATATATATATATATATATATATATATATATATATATATATATAGTCATCCAAACCTTTTTATAACATACATTTGTCTTTGATTGTGTCATCGATATTGAGTAGAAATATCAAAAGGGGGGATGACTATTTTATTATTGTCTGACCTCACATAGAAGGGTGGTTAATGTTCTAAAGCTAAAAATTAATTTTGTGACGAAGATTTTAGTAAGAATCCATGAATTGTATCATGTATGATTGACATATGTTATTGATAGGATATTATATAATTAATTAATCGATATTTGAAATTCATTCATCAACTAATTTGAAATCGCAAATCTTTTAATAATATTTGTCTTTGATTTAGTCATCTATCTAGATTGAATAGAATTATCAAATGGGAGGATGACTATTTACCTTACACAGAGGGATAGTTAATGTTCTAAAGCTAAATATTAATTTGATGACGAAGATTTTAGATATTAATTTGATGACGAAGATTTTAGTAAAATTCCCTAAATTATATCATGTTCGATTGACATATATAATTGATGAGATATTATTTATATAATTTATTAATCAATATTTGAAATTCAGTCATCAACTAATTTGAAATTGCAAACCTTTTGATAACATTTGTCTTTGATTGAGTCATGAGTAGAATTATCAAATGAGAGGATGACTATTTTGTTATTGTCCAACCTCACACAGAGGGGTAGTTAATGTCTGAAAGCCAAATATCAATTTGATGACGAACTTTTTTCAACAAATTTCTAAATTGAATCATGTATGATGACATATATTATTGATAAGATATACATGTAAAAGGTTTATCGAATAGGTAAAAAAAAACTTTGATCTAGTCAATTTAAGTTCAAGACCACCTTTATGAAGCAAAACCTATACTTCTGACGCACTTCATGCCAAAAGTGATTAAATGGTGAATGATATATATATATTCATAACGCTTAAAATATTTATATAATTAACACTTCAATTTATAGGAGAAAATAATGAAAGGAACTTTATAATTATTTTTTACTTCAAGATTTGTAATATAAAGACAAGAAGAATTATGTTTGATATTGGTTGAGTGTCTTCATCTTTTCTTATTTGCTTTCTGAGGATGTATTTTAGTTAATTTAATTGTGTTTGAGTTGTTTTTATTTGAAAAATACCATAACTTTTTTACCTCTCGATTCAAATTTTATACGATAATAAAAAAAAACATATAACGTACGTTTTCAAAATCGATTAAAAAAACCATAAGATAAAATCTAATCAGTCATATTCTGATAAACAAAAAAATTTCCTTGTCCTTTTTAACCTCTTATTTTATTTGGGTTGAATTACATTTATTGATATTATCAATTTTCAATAAAGTTCTGATGTAATCAAGCTTTTAAATAATACTATATGCTTAAATAGTCTATTATCTATGTTGGATTAACGATTTAAACAAATATGTCTTGGTTCATATGTATTTTGGAAGTTAATTTTAAGGACATATTTAAAAATATAACTATGTAAATAAAACATATATTATTTTTTATTATTAGTTTGAGCTGAAATTATCATAATATTCAGTAATTTAATTGGTTTATTAAAAAAAAAACATATTAATGATACAACTAAATGAACAAATGTATAATCTTTTTATAATAATTCAAACTTTTGGAAGAAATGAACATACAATTTATCGTGGACTCTTCCTTTTTAATTTCTTATTCGGTGTTCGATATCCATATTGAAGACTGATTAAATTTCACTGGTTTGATATTCCAATTAAATTTAGATTTATAATGGGAAGACCCACAGTGGGAGGTAAAACGCTCTCTAACAAAGATGACCTCGTACATAAGGGGACTCAAACTGAAGACCTCTTGATTAAGGATTAAATAATACTTACCACTCCACCACGAACCTCGATTATTTTTTACTCTTTCAACCTCTTCTTTTTCCCTTTTTTTGTTTATTTGTTTAAGCTTTGAAAATGGTATTTCCACGCTGCACATACACTCCGGTTCTAAATGTTCTAGCTTCGTTTCAATACATTTATTTAAAATATAAATAATAATTTAATACAATCATGTCTCTGTAGTCCTTAATGAGTGTGAAGTTACTAATAACTTAAAAAATTAAAGCTTTCACATATAGCCACAAAAAAATAGTTTAATTACTCTCCATAACTATAGTTTGATAATTACAATTCGTAGCTACATGTTATAGGGAGGAGAGAGGCGAACAAGACTGTGAGAGAGAGGAGAGAGGCGAGAGAGAGCAAAAAGTGGGAGAGAGGTGAATTGTATATGTTTATTGGTTAGATAATTGTATATTATATATATGTATTTGTATATATGGCAAGCGAGATTGGTAGAGAGAGGAGAGAGGCGAGCGAGATTGGGAGAGGGAGGAGAGAGGAGAGAGAGAGAAGTCAGAGAGTGGAAGATCGAGAGATGAATTGTATATGTATATTGGTTATATAATTGTATATTATACATATGCATTGTATAAAAAGCAAACGAGATTGAGAGAGAGAGAGAGGAGAGAGACGAACGAGATTGGGAGAGGGATGAGAGAGGCAAGCGAGAGAGTGAGAGAGAGGCAAATTGTATATATATACTGATTAGATAATTATATATTATACATATGTATTTGTATATTATGACGAATTATACATATACACATATAGCTAGTTATACAAACTCGAAGTCAGCCCACATAATAATGTATTTAGTATGAGGAAATATTTTCTCCTTAAAATGAGTGAATAACTATTTTTTCATGTTAATAAGTAAGTAAATATATTATTCAAAATATTTGTATATAATATTATACATGAACAATGGAAGAAGGGGAAGGTGGGTGGGTGGGTGGGGATTTCACTTTATAATGAATCCATTGATTATATATGATTTATTATTCCTCCCACTTCTGGGGTAGGGGTGATGGTGAAGGTGGGATAATTAATGTAGAATGTCATTATAGAATTAATATACAGATTATGAAGCAAAGACATTGGATGACACAAATAGAAAGTAGTTAATAATAATCTCCAAAGGGAAAATAAAGGATGGTCATAAACAAGAGTGCATATCTAATGGAAAAAAACATCATCATATGATTATATACAAGTCTTTTCATGATCTCAGAGTTGATTCAACCTCCTTATAATACATATATGTACATACATACCTCAGACTAAAATGTGAAACTTCTAATACTTCACAATCTGACCATTAACATGTTGGTAAATGAAGGGTATATAGCAAGTGATTAAGCGCATCAACGAGGCCTAATGGTGGGAATGACACCGCTCACAAGCTCAATTCCTTCCATAGTTGTGTAGGTGGTAGTGTGTCTGGAATAAGTTGAAGTTGGTGGTGATGATGACATTCCAGACGTGGAAACATCTGTATCTGGTGGAATATTATTGTCGAATACAGCTGGAAGCATGTAAGTGATGTCCTCTAACTCTCTCACCACCTCCAGCATTAAAGGTCTATCCTTTTGTTCATCCAGTGAACACCTGAGAGCCAAATCCAGGAATTTCTTGACACAATCTGAGGAATATGGACCTATACCCTTGTCGATAATAGAAGACATCATCCCTGATTCACATGCTGCATTCACCTGTCATTGGTTCAAAGAGAACTTTTTCTTACTCTGTTCGTCCAAAAAGAATGACACTTCAAACTATTTAAGGAGTCCAACAGTTTTTTTCTAAATAGTTGAGCTTTAATTCTGAGAAATGAGAAGTCAATGCTTGATTCACCTCGAAAAATAGATGTGTTGACACTGTACTCTGATCTTCTGCCATTCTCGCTTTCTAGGATAGAGAGTACTAGTTGTGGATCAACTTAAACATTGAGGACTTCACATATTCATATAGGTCAAACACTAACGGGATACTGCTAAGACTTTGGACATATTATTAGTGTTGATCTCACTTTCTAGCTATCATAATATTTTAAGTCAAAGCATCCATCTTTGGGAACTCGTCCTAAACATTCAACAGTAAGATATAAGGTTTGGGGTAAAACAACTTTCACTACTTCATTACTAACCATTTGATGTTAAGATCCTTCCGTGCAACACAAAATATGAGAAAGCTCAACTCAAATAGCCATTAACTAGTGCAAGGGTTGCCAGCAATTATACTGATTCATATGCGGTATCTCAACTTCAAAAAATAGATCACATTAGAATTTATTGAGGTTCTTCTCAAAGCCACAAAAGAATTGGAACTCGTAAAAGCAAATGATCTCTACTGCTTTAGTACAGATCCATTAGCAGACAGCGACTATATCTAGAAGAGCTATTTAATGTTCCCCAAAAGATTTGTCTTCATGAACAAAGTAAAATACCAAGATAAGGGGGGAAAGAATCAAGTACCTCTCGGACGATGTTCCTTCCCTGAGATATAGGTCGCATCCCTGTTAAAAGCTCCAGAAATACAATACCAAGGCTATAAACATCACTTTTCTCTGTCAACTTGTGAGTAAAGAAGTACTCAGGATCAAGGTAGCCCTAAATGAGTGCCAAATTTTGGCAATTGTCAGCTATCTTTGAAAAAGCAAAGAGAAATAAATGAGAAGGTAAAAAGCAATATTGAAATACTAGAAGATCATAGTATGTGTATTCATGATCAAACTTAGAGAATGAAGTCCTCCTGGTCTGTAGCCATGATACCTAGATTACTCAAGTTGCAGGTCTTATCTCATTGCAATTTTCTAGCATTTCTATTTCAGGCTTCGACATATAAAACGAGTAAAGCCTTACAGGAGTTCCTTTCACAACAGTTGATACATGTCCACTCGTTTCAGCATCAGGTAACGGTGCAAGCTTTGAGATTCCAAAATCAGAGACTTTTGCAGTGAACTTAGAGTCCAACAGTATGTTATTTGCTTTGATATCACGATGGATTATTGGAGGATTAGCCTCAGTATGGAGGTAGAGGATGCCCCTGGCAGCACCTAAAGCAATGTATAACCTTGTTCCAAGACTCAGACGTTCCCCATATCTAGCTGTATAAATAAGTAAAAAAATATTTAATGTTCTTATGGTAGACTTTGGAGATACCTGTTTAATATTCATATTGGAACTGACACGTGATTAAAATTAAGAATATAAAGTTCCATGTGATAAACTTGTTGATGAACACACAAGTCAAGAAAGCAGGAAAACTAACAGTGACCATCGGGATTCAGGAGTCAAATTGAAGTAAAAACTTCAGAACATACTTTTCACCCTAAGTGATTAGATATTTAGATTTACTTTCATCTATACAAGCATTCTTTACTAGAGGGACATATCTTTCACCAGCTTTATCGGATAAGAAATATTACACCAGGAAAAAAAAGTGATAGAGGAGAATGAATGTGCTTGCTTCTAACACAAGAAAGTCAAATGACATCATAGACAAAGGAAGGATACATCACATACCAGAGAGAAGATCATGCAAGGAACCATTTGGCATGTACTCATACACCAACATCTGCATGCACATGTAACCTACTATTACAAAAGTAGAATAAAAGACCACAAAATATAATATCCATTCTTATCCTTCCATCTGCCTTTTGATTTGATTACTTTATCAGAAGACATGCATTTCACTAATGTGACTAGACTACGCAAGTATAAGAGGGATGTAATTGATGAGCTAATCATAGATGGGAATTTGGTTGAACTTAATATTCAATAATCTAAGTGATATGCTCACAAATTGAATCACTTAACATGTGATAATAATTGGTGAAAAAAAAATGTATGACGAAAATACTATCTCAGAAGACTTTTGCTTGAGTTTACTTCAGAATCAGCCAAGACTATGAACGTCGCGCTGCAATTTAACTACCATTATATGATAGTTGTCATTTCATTTGCATCTGGATTGTATCAAATCGATTTCTCTAAGCAGAAGGTAACTGACATTATGCTTGATTGCGGTCTGCACAACAGCAATGAGGCATCCAAAATGATTGAGGATACGGAAAAAAATTCAATTTTGACCTAGGTATTCAAATGGTGATCAGACTTCAACAAGTGGCTAAACTGATAAATCAAAGAAATTATTCCACCGAACATACTCCCCTCTTCCCTCTGAATGCAGGAATAGCAGCATGGACTTGACTCTGTGAGTGTGTGTGTGTTATTTTTCCAGTTTGAGAATCTTACTTGTTCACTTCCTTCATTACAGTATCCAACCAAGGAAACCAGATTCCGATGATGTACACGTGACAGTAATTCTATCTCAGTATAGAACTCTTTCTCCCCCTGTAATGAGCCTTGTTGTGCACGTTTTATTGCCACTATTGTTCCCTCTGCCAAAGTGCCTTTGTAGACCTTTCCATAGCCTCCTTGGCCAATTTCAGCAGTACTGCTAAAACTGTTAGTTGCTGCCTCTAATTCCTTAAAACCCAATGCCTTAACACCTTCTATTCGCATTGGAAATTTTGGTACTACAAAAGAAATGAAAGTAATATCACTATGAGTGCCATGTGGTCCTGGGTAAGTTTGTTTAATAAATACATCATTGCCACAAGATCCAATTTATTAAAAATCAGATATTCATTGAGAACTTCAGCATGAAAAGTTGACATAAAAAGAATGAAAGGAAAAAGCTTAGGTGATGGTAGCATGACTTTAATGCAAATGAACCTTTGATACAATAGTTGGCTTCAGCTAACTTTGTTCACTTTAAGAATATGAATTAATCTGACTAAGAAAAGAACACAAATAATCATCTAATTGATGTACAAATAACAGAAGCACTACAACAAGAGTATTACTTAGATATACATGCCCATTTCCCAGCAAACACTTCCTATTTATTTCTTTTCCACTTTTTGTTCTAAGGGTGATGGGGCAATGCCGGAGAGTTTACTCAAAAATATGCACAAACTTCCCATAAAACCGTAAAGTTCTCTGTCCATGTGAGGAATTAAAGCACTATACTCTCTCCTAAAAAAAACTTAAAGTAAAACATCAAGCAGTATCATAGCTAAATTACAAGTAAACATACTAAGAAAGATAATTTGCCACATTGAGAAAGATGGTTGACACTGGCAATTCTGTGTTATTTCTTGATTAGATACAGAACTTAAACAAGAAAATAACAGTAAGGAAGACAGATTTTATGATTTTTGGCATCTTTTTGTTTTTCAGAAGATGGAAATAGGAAATTAATGCAAAGTTTGCATTATATGCATGAAGCACTCAAAGAATGTGGTTTCATGTCCTCTTTTTGGCGATTCACCAGAATACCAAAGAAAAGTTAAAACCTATTGACTACTTAACCAGCAGGTCCTAATGGGGTGAATGAAAGAAATGAGAAGAATCTCCCTATAGCTGAGGTAAAGTCACATAAAATAACTGAAGATTAACTCACATGGTTGATCTTTTGAAACGTGTGACCTCCGCCGCATTTTAAACAACACGAATATTATGGCCATAAGTAGCACAGCTGCAAATATGGACCCTAAGACAATTCCAACCACAGTGCCTCTATTTTTTCTGCTTCCCTCTCCTCCCAACGGAGGAAAAAGGACTGCAAGAAGGAAAAACATTAGTTATTTGATCTTGAGAAAGCAGAAAGAAAGACAAGAGCAGAGCAAGTCATTGGCTCTCTTATATGATAGCATATATTTTTTTGAGGAAAGGTAACAATGATATATTTATATTCAGGACAAAGGCTGTGTTGTGACACATCTCAAATAGAAAAAAAAAGTAAATCCTTGTTCTTCTCACCAAAGATTCTATAAGGCTTCTTCACACAGATTCTGCATCATTAACAAATTCTTCTTTACACCAGAAATAAAACAAAACTAGCCAATTCATCTTGAGTTTCTGAATGGGGATATTCCCATATTTTGACATTAACATATGGTTCACCTAAGATTTTACTTAATCAAGAATTTGTACTAAGGTAGTCAATTTAGTCTCTTGACCCTTACTGAGTATCTAAGAGATTACTAGCATCTCTGTCAGGTTACCACGTTCATGAGGATCTTAAGCTTCAAAGCATGCATGATATCTAAACCATTTCATTGAATTTTCATACTCACATACTTCCATGACACGAAATAAAACTAGGTTGTATCACAGGGTAATCGATATAAATAGACATTTTCAGAAACGAATGGAGCACAATGGGAAAGAGAATTTTTTATCCGAGCATGACCAGTAAAGAAAAAAGAAATATAATAATCATAATAATTATATTCAAGAATCAGCAAGAACAAAAGAAAAATTAGTCATGCGGGTGCACAAGAGTTCCAGTCTAGTTGAAAAGTATCCAATATTTGGCATTAGATACAAAATAAGAACTGAAGAAACAAGTTTTACAATAAAGGTGTTTCTCTCGGCTTGCATGTTAATCTCAACCTTGGGTTCTTGTGCCTCCCTATAGAAAATTAAACTAAAAAAATAGAGTTGTTGCCACTCACCGTGCCTGACCTAAGTTGTAAAAAACAAACGAGATTCACGTTGTTTTTTTCTATTATTGTTCACATTGGTTTAACTTTAAATTCCTCAGGAAATCATTACAGAACTACAACTGAAAATGTCCACATGCTAATGTATTATTACATCCTACTTATACAAGAAATAATGGATTTCGACACATACCAGAATTATATGCCATGGCAGTGAAATTGAGCAGGTCATATGGGCCAAAGATATCATTTCCAGTAAGATTAAAAAAGGCAAACTTGTTTGCGATCCGTACTATCTCGCTGTCATTAAATTTGCCAAAATCATTGGTTCCAGAGTCATTTGCACGTGGAGGGAAGAATTTCAAAAAGAACCTAAGCCTAGGACCGTTTTGCCATGCAACCGAATCAATGTGCAGTTGATAATCATTCAAATTAACACTTTTTGTTATCCACTGTTCAAAGTCATTATAATGTGGTGGAAAGTCTGAAATGCTAGGGCTTCTTAAACGCAAACCGACTCCAAAAGGTGCTGCACAAAGGCAGTCATTCATTAATGCTGGGACATGTTCAAAATCCACGTCGCAAGGCAGCTGGGCTGCACAACTTGGAATGGAGTTGTTCAAGCGTCCATACTCTTCACCTCCGTCTCTTGATTTACAAAATTGGGTAATCTGGCGCTCATTTGCATTTCCACAAACAGGATTTCCATAAAGCCTGAAAGTTGTTCAGTTTAAGTGTCACACCTAACGAATACTTAATCAGAAATATAAAGGAGTGATAAAGCAAAATGTGTGTAGTGATTTTATGCCATTGAAAATATTTGCTCGTTAAAGTACCAGTGATTGGGTTAAAAACAAAACTCAAACTCATTATTTATGTTACTCATGAAATCAGCAAATATGGCACACAAAACTGCACACAAACATGTATTATAAAGTTAGTAAGTGAAGCTGCTCTTCAGAAAAATAAAGTTAGTAGGTGAACCAGAATTTATTTAACCATGATAGAAGTTGAACAATTTGTTTTTAGAATTAAATATATACAGCTTGAAAGGTATTGCTAAGGCGTGATCTCTCCATCAAATTAGAAAGCCCGTTACTACTTCAGTATGTAACCAGTTAATTGTCTGGTTTAGAGGCAAGTCATGCCAGATTTGTAATAAAAATAAAAAGATTATAATGCAGGGATCATCATACAAGTGTACATAGGCTGCCATTTTTGCCTCCATAACTGCCAACTTTGCCTCTCATCCACCAATACTCTGCCTTTCTCATCTTTAATGCACTTCATTTGCTCCAGGTTTCAGTCTTCATCTCTCTCACCTTGGCTAGCCTATACAACTTCTTATCTCCGCCTTTGTCCCCTGGTTCCTCATATAAGCGTTCAAAAGCTGCCATTTTTGCCTCCATAACTGCCAACTTCGCCTCCTTCCTCGCCACTTTATGTACTTCTCTCGTCGCCCTCTTATCCTCCCCATCCTTTTGCTCTCCAGCAACTTCACATAAGCCACCTTCTTTGGCACTACCTTCCGTGGACTTTGCCATTCCACCAGAAATCTCCTCGGTGTCCACTAGAATTACCTTTTGAAACCCCCAAGACCTCTCTAGCCGCTTCCCTTATAGCAGTCCTATCCCACATATTGGCCGCATCCTTACTGCTTTCTTAGGCTCCCATTGCCACCAACTTCTCCCCCATAACCCTAGATTTATCATATTACCAAATCATATGGAAAGAAATTCACATATATGAATTTGACCCCATTGTTTTTGAGCTCCATATAAAGTGCACTGCTAGAAAGAAAACTACCCATCTTCTGACAAGAAATGAAGTTTTGAAACGATGACAAAATAAAAGAAGTAGAAACTGTGTTGGTTCACTACTCTATCTTCATCAATGGATACTCGAAGTAAATCTCTATACTGATGGAAAGAGTTAAGCAGGAAAAAAGCAAATGAAGACAGTGTTATGCAACTATCCCATATGTTGTCATGGGGATATGCTATAGAAAGTTTTCCTGCCGTCTTCATGATAGTAGTTCTGTCGATCACAGAAATCTGAAATAGAAACTAAGACTACACAGAATTACTTTGTAATTTGAAGCTTATAAAAAGCAGGATAATGGAAGTTAGATAGAAATTGAATTAGGGGAGCTTCTTTTGCCACATATAATTATAAAAGCCGAGAACTGAAAGTAAGTCCGCAAATATGTATGTACAAGACTACCGGAAATAAGGTCTTACATAATATCAACATTTGGAGGAGGATCAAGAATACCCGAAATATCTGAGAGAAAATTACGTTGAAAGTTCCTGCACAAAGGAGAATAACTGGATCAGCCTGGCTATCTGATATGTTAACATCTGAGGGGCCTTTCCTAGTCAGGCATGGCCTGGTTTAGTAAGAGGAAAGAATGCGTGCTACATTACCTTGAACAAAACAAAACACCAGACATATTATCCCTTGTTATATATTAACTGTATAGAGATAGGAAACCCTTGTTGACAATGGACAAACTATTCCTTGACTTTACTATTATTTTCCGGGATACCTTCTTTGTATATCCAAAACTACATGTGGACTGACTAGCTACCAAAATGAAATAGGAATACAAATTTGGCTTGATTCTCTACAAAAAGCTTTTGTCTGTATCTTACAGTTAAAAACTTTGACCGGCCAATAGATTGTGGGGCAGCAGACAACAGAAACATGAAAATCAAATTACTGATAAGAGGAAAGTGTACAAATGAGACACTTACAATCTAAGTTTTGCACCTGGGGAAAATGTCTTATTCTCCCAAATGGTAGTTGGCACAAAACCACTTAACCTATTATTGTTGAGTGACCTACAAGAAAAATAATTTAAGGAAAGGTAGTGTCAATACTGCATTTATTAGAGTATTGACATGGAATTTGAAACAGACAGGGGATCAAGAAACAAGGATATAACAAATGAAGCTCCTTACAGCCTCTGCAGATTTGGAAGGACAGAAAAGTTTGAAGGGATAGAACCATTAAGCATGTTTCCTGACATAATGCTGCAATCACCATCAAAGTAGTTAGTTCACTATTGAGGGTCTGATACCAAGACCAACTTACTCAAACATCAAAGAAAGAGTGCATGTTAGGACACTAATGTCCATTCAACCACATATCCACAGATATCGATAGAGAGCTTGGGGGAAGGGGGGGGGGGGGGGGAGTGTGATTAAAGATGGGTGAATCAAACCAGGAAAGATATCAGCAGTATCACACTTCCAGATACTTACATGGTTGTGATATTATCAGACAGCTTATTGGAAGGTATATTTCCTGTGAGTTGGTTTCTGCTAAGGTCTCTGTGAAATGAGAAGGTTAGAACAACAAGAACATAAGCCTCAACATGTGGTTTAACAGGACACAGGACTTTCTCAATGAAGTATGCTTACAAGTAAAGAAGGTGTGGTATTGTGCTTAGATCAGGAACTGTTCCTTGCAAGTTGCAGTTCCTAAGACTCCTGCAGGTTTGATGAAATAACATATGCAACATTCATCAAAGAATAGTGAATACAATCATAGCATGACCAAATTGTATGCTTCATATTATAATACAGAATTCCTCCAACAATCTTTACAACTTTCTTTAGATTATTACTCCATCTTAAGTCAAAAGGCCCTAAGAATGAAAATACTGCTCCAGCCTTGCCTTTTTTTCATCAAAAAAATGAAAATACTGATGTAGCCTTGCTCATTTTTTGTGAGGAGGGGTGGAGAGGGATGGGAAACCCTTATTGGGAGTACAGTGATGATTATGGAGAAAACTTTTTGTTAATCCTCTTTTATTATTATACCGCCTGATAAAGGTCACATCAGAACAGAGGATATATTTATTTCTGAATGTTCACTGGGGACTTGTTTCTTTATCAAAATTTGGGATAAAACGGTTTTTAACCTTGAGTGATGGCAAACATCCTTTAGAATTCTATTGTTCTTGCTTGGTGAAAATGGACATATATATCATCAGACAGGAAAGGGGACATGAACCAACAATACCCAAGAGATCAGTAACTTACAACTTAAATAGTTTGGACATATTGCTGTAAGAAGCCGGAAGCTCCGAGCCTTCAAAGTTATTGTTGTCAAGTTGACTGCAAAAGTTGTTATTGTGTGGGAGAAGGAGGTGTTAGGGTTTTTTTGTTAATGCAAAAAAGAAATTAAATTGTTGAGAATTTAAAGACATTGAAACAGAAAAAACTCAAGAGTTCAAACACACAGAATCGTTAGGTTCGGCATCAATGCAAGCTCTGGTGGAAGGTAACCCGATAAGTTGTTATTGTCCAGAAGGCTGAAATAACACACATCCAAGTAAATCCAAACATGAAACTCACAGAGCAAAAGATCCTTTTTCTTAGTATTTATATATTGTAGGCTAAGTGATTCTTACAAGTGTTGAAGCCGGGGTAAAACAGACAGCTCTGGAGGAATTTGACCGCTTATTGAATTGTTATTCATATGGCTGCATCAAGAACAAGAATGATCAACACAGAAGCTAAGCATAGCTATATCACCACAAACAGTAGAGAGTCTTTGGGTTCTAGTGGAGAACTCACAAATGTGCAACTTTTGGCAAGTTTGCAAACGATTTTGGTATTGGTCCTGATATATCATTTAAATCCAACTGAAATTTGTTTAAGTTAGGAAGATAACCGAGCTCCTCTGGTAAAGAACCTGATATTTGATTTCCACTCAAAAGCCTGCAAGAACAGAAGAATGGTAGCTGGAGTGGAGTTTCTCATGAATGTGCACAATCCATATATGCAAGTTTTATAGTAGATATCTTCAGCTAATATATGCATATTCAGGCTTCGATTGAATCAAGGATTCAGAAATATTGATTGAAGCTTATATGGAGAAGTGAAATTCCAGTATATGTCATTTCTCATGATAAAGATAACATTTCCAACAGGGATAATGGCCATAGGAGAACTTTATTTCTCAATAAAAACAATTTAGATGGAAAATCTGTAAATCCTTTCAGCAGTCACTAATGTTAGAACATGTATGGTATTTAGGACTTCAATCTGATGAGTCCAAGTAGTTAGTATACTTAGTTCTGTAGATATTACACCAGAAACTCCTGACAGTAAACAAAACATTTTTTTGTAGTATACTTGGTTCTGTAGATATTACACCAGAAACTCCTGACAGTAAACAAAACATTTTTTTTTTTGATAAAGACAGTAAACAAAACATTAACTCTGAACCATTCCTTTAATTTTCAAGATTACACTTGGAAGTAGCTGAGAATCATCACTATTTGCCTTACTTCCCTTCCATGGAACAAAAGCTATGTACTACCGATGTGTTCTGCCCTACGATTGACTAGCATTGATTGACATTGAGAAGTTCTATTTCCACAGCCAAAAAATTAGAAGTGTATCTCGTACTTTTCACAAATGCAGAGTAGTCCCTCCTTCAACTATCTCCCCACGTTGGAACTTCACATTATGTTTGAAAACATTCCAGTTTTCACTACCAAGCAACTCCCTCTGTTTCAAGTTATGTGTGTTCATTTTTAGTCTGTTTACATAAGAGTGTTACTTTCTATATTTGGTAACTCTTTAAAATCAATGATCCTACGTGGCATGTCTAAGACGACAAGATCATAGGACATTTTGTTACATTACACACATCTTTAGTTTAGGATCACCAGAATCAAACGTCCTTTGCTTTTTTAAACCTCGTATCCAGTCAAACTAAGACACATAAATTGAAACGAAGGGAGTAACCTTTTTATAACCTCTATCAGACTTACTTCTTAACCATTATTTTAATATTTCTTCAATTACAAAACATACTATAATATACACTATCATACTACAATCCTGTAATCTTCGCTAGCACAACAACCTCCTCATAACAACACTCACTACGAAAGAAAGTAAACCGAAAATGAGTTCACGGAAGGCCATCCATTTGTCCTAACTATTGATTCTTTTCAATTCATCATATCAAACAAAAAGGGGTTCTCTTAAACAATGATTAGAATGAAAATTGAGGGAGTTCCTAATTGAGCAATGAAGAGATACATACAGTAGCCTCAGAGCAGTAATGCTTCCTATCTCCTTAGGTATACTGCCACTAATTCTGTTCCACATGAAATTCCTTTTCGAAAAAAGAAAAATCATCATCATCACCAAAACTACAGCTGATTAAAATCAATAAATACCAAATGGGTGTTGTTAAATAATTGCAGGGACTCACAAAATCTCCATATGTTTAAGTTGGCCAAGCTCAGGAGCTAGTGTACCAGATAGGGACAAATTCATCAGACGCCTGCAATTCGAAATGAAAGAAAAGAACAATAATTGTTAGTGAATGGCAAAGCGAATGGAGGAAACCCAGTAAAATTGGTATGAAGGGTTAGACGACGTACAATTCTTGAACATGCTGGTAACCGTCGGTTTCGTTTTGAAGGCAATGAACAAATGACCAAGAAGTGCAAGGGTCTTTCTCCTTTTCCCAATTTCTGAGATAACCCACCGGATCTTCCAGGCTTCCATGAATGGCCTCTAGCGCCGTCACTGCACATTCCGGCAGTTAATCGTTCAGTAGTATACAATTACTCTCTCCCTTCTATAATGTATATTTCACGTATAATCAGTATATATTTTATGTTAGAACTTTTTCAGCTTATAGCTCATGTATAGATAAATTATGTTGTATAATCAGCGTATATTCTATGTATAATTAAGTTGTATTTAGCTTAAGGTTATTATAATGTATAATCCATGTATAGATAAGTTATGTTGTATAATTGTGTATATTATATGTATAGTTAAGTTTTATTCAGCTTTTTAAGTGTATCATAACGTAGTCACTATATAGCTCATGTATAAGTTATGTTGTATAATCAGCATATATTACATGTGTAGTTAAGCTATAAGCATAACACATAAATATGACCGTTAACTTGACGTCAATTGACAACTATGACCCTTAATTTAGGTTATGCTCAAGTAGACACTCAAACTTGTATAAAATTGAACAAGTAGACACATGTGTCCTACATGACATGATACACATAAGACGTCATGTAAGAAACAAAATTTCCATGTAGGGTGTCATGTAGGACAAAAGTGTCAATTTGTTTAATATTATACAAGTTTAAGTGTCTACTTGTACACATTTAAAGTTAAAGGTCAAAGTTGCTAAATGACTCCAAGTTAAGGTCATGTTTATGTATTATGCCTAAGCTATATTTAGTTTCTTGAGTGTATCATAATATATAGTTCATGTATAGGTAAGTTATGTTGTATAGTTAGTGTATACTTTTATATGACTTTTAGCACACTATATTGTCTAACCAGTGTATACTTTCAATGACTTCTGCCTATATGTAAATAAAACATGATTATATATGTTGTAAGCTAATTATTTTATTGTATATATTTGAAAAATAGCCCTAATTTTTTTCAGCTTCTTTATGAAAAGTGCTTTGTATTGTGCAAATTTGCTATTTAGGTACTAATTACATGCCTTCCTTTGAGTTTTTAAAATTATCATTCTTGTCACATTTAGGTCCCAAGATACATGTATTGAATATAATATAGGGTCAAAATTAGTTGTAATTTATTTCAAATACATAGTTATTCAAGTGAATTCGTAGATACGAACTCTTTAGCTCACCTCTCTCTTACCTCACTCACTCTCTCCTTGTATATTTGTATTTCAAAATATATATAAGATTTCATATCCATGTACCTACTATATTTCACATGTATTTGGGGTACAATAACTCTCTCGCCTACATTCCTCCTATCTTGCTCGCCTCTTTCCCTTTCGTGCTCACCTCTTTTTCTATGTAATTGTATTTCAAAGTGTATTTCTCACGCCTACATTCCTCCTATCTCGCTCGCCTCTTTCCCTTTCATGCTCGCCTCATTTCTCTCGCCTACATTCCTCCTATCTCGCTTGCCTCTTTTCTTTTCGTGCTCGCCTCTTTTTTTATGTAATTGTATTTCAAAGTGTATTTCTCTCGCCTACATTCCTCCTCTCTCGCTTGTCTCTTTCCCTTTCGTGCTCGCCTCTTTTTCTATGTAATTGTATTTCAAAGTGTATTTGGTACATTTATCTGACTTGAAATCTGACATGAAATTAGACAATATGTAATTATTTCAAACTATAGAGAGAATTAGTAAATATGTTATAAATATTTGTGTAAGTATGTAATTTTTCTTTTATTACATTTGAAAATCAGTGTTTAACCATAAAAATTCAAATACAACTTGAAATTTATTTAGTGTCCATTAGGCCAAGAATATATTTTACTTTTTCCGAAGTTGAATTTCAGGAATTATGTCTGGCTATAAAATTTCAAGAAAATCATAATTCTACTTGAAGTTGAATTTTGGATGAAAAATATCAAAAAGATATTTTCACTTTTTTCCACTAGAAATCACTTGTAGAATTTCAAAAATAATGTCGTCAAACTAACTCAAATTTTCAAATATTATTTTTTACTTTGAAAACAAACTTAGATTTTTTTTCAAATTCCACAATTTTCATGGTTAAATGGCACCTAAAACAAAGAGTAATTTGTACAAAATGAATTTTTTTACAAATACTTTTAACTAATTGGACAATTACAAGAGAGTAAGGATGTAATACAGTTGATGGAGTTGCTCCTCCTTTAATCACATGTTTGGGATTCAAATCTTGGGTACGAAAAAAATTCCTTTTGTAGGGAGCGTTACACCTGAACGAGGTTCTATCTAATGAGAATCCAAATTAGTCGAACTCAATATAGGTATGGGACACCAGATGAAAAAAAAGACTAATAACGAACAGAGGAGACAAATTACCTTCATCTGGATCGGTGAGCATATCTTGTCCATAAACAGAAAAACATGTTGAAAGAACCACAATCAGTAATATTACTTCCTTCTCCCTTCCCATATCCAAATATCTTTAAATCAAAAAAACACGTCATCAGAGGCAGAGGTAGAAAAAACGTTCAAAATACATCATTAAACTCGTAACTCTTTTTAGTTATAGGATTAATCCAATCCCATACCTAATATCCAGAAATAGAATATTAAATCACCTACCAGAAAACCTTAAAGAGATTGACAAGAGTACTCAAACAATGTATAGAGAATATAATGTCTGCATAGTAGTACCATTTTAATAAACATGTACTAGATATTGGAATAAATTGGAGAGTTGACAATGCCAAACTTGAAATTGTCAAGTTTTGCTCTTTTTATATGTATCAGAAAATGAAAATTAACTAACACAGTTGTTAATGCAACATTTTCAGTATAAGTTGACAAAAAGGCTATTGGCCAATAGAGATTTATATAATATGGCAAATTGTAACACAAAATATTCACTTCCCAGTTTTGTTGTGAATAAACAATGACTTGCAGACGATAGTTATTAGATTATTCCACCCTTAATCAGATCTCTTGAGTTCAAGCTTTAGATATGGAGAAAATCATGTTAGGAGTGTCACCCCGAATAAATCCTATAATGCACACTTCAAATTTAATAGGAGCTCTAATATAAGTGCCGTACCCGAGATGAATTTTAAAACAATGACTCTATATGACTAGGCAAGTGGACTTGGTCTTTAATTTTCACCTAAGTATGGACTACAACATTGGACAACAATTTAGGTAGCATTAATATGAGTTGATATACGTTCTTTTATTCAAATAACACCTAACTACCTAGATATAATTTTTTTCTTTATTTCAACCATGCTATTAAATATTAGAATTATCTGTATTTATCATACGTCACATTAGATTCACTGTTCGTGTGCTGACTAAATTTGCAATTCATATATAATCAATATTACTACTTGTACATATTCTTAAATATTACTCTCTCTAGAGTGCTTCTCCATTATTATCATCAGCAAATAACATACATCATGACACGATTCTTTTGTATCACAGTAATATATTCAAACACAACTAGTAGTATTATACATGAATCAGATTAAGATGTCAACTTCTATCTATTCAAGTTATGAAGTGAAGAGTCTCAGCAGCTCATTGGTTGTTGATTGTGTCACATGGAACTAGTTAAGAACTTTTCAATCTAAAACCAAGATAATGCTGTCAAGTTGGACAAATTTCAACAGTGCAACATGCACGACTGTTGTATGGATGGATCAAAATGAGTCATGTGAAAACGGATCAAATATCATTGAATACAACAATAATGAATGTACAAATCACACAGCTATAACGAAAGAAAAATAGAAAAACCAAAATTGCAAGGTCATTATAAAGTATGGATAAACAATGGGTTTGAAGATGAAAGCAACAAGAAATGCTATTTTAGACAAGGATAATAAGATCTATTAAACAACCAGAAATCCTCCAACAAGAACACAACAAAACTATCAAGCTATAACAGCAGAGGTTCCATGGTCATTGTAATGTACATTACAAGATGGCCAAAAAGCTCACAAACTTCCAAAAAGAATGCTGCATGTTAATCCCAGAATCCAACAGCCACATTCTTGCACCAATCTTTGGAATCTGTACAGGCCATAATTGTTGGTCCAACAATACATGCCTAATACATGGGGTACCAAAACATTCCCTTAATTCCCTCTGGGTCAGGTTCAAAACCAAGATTCCTGTAGAATTCCACAACTGCAAGAGAAAAAAAAAAGTGAAACTTCAGAAGCCTATTTAAGTAAAAAGTTATTCAACACTAACACCAAAGAAATTTTTTACAGGTCTGAGACCCTGGTCTCATCTTGGTACCTTTACTATCTGCAAACAGTGAAATATTTCCAATGTCCCTTTGGAGAAGGGTTCGTATCAGTTTCTCGATAAGAACTTTTCCAAGTCCTTGTCCCTTTGAATGTCAACAAAACCATCATAGGAATTACGTTAGCTCGTAATATCATCAAATAATAAGATGAATATCAAGAAAATCATTACCAACAGTCCCACTGATATTTGAAATAAAATGCATTTAATATACAGACACGAGAGGGTAATGGTTATCATAGTAGTCATTTCCTCTTCAACATATATAAGCATTTCCCAGAGAAGTCATTTTTAGTTCAATATTGCATTTATGGGAATTTTTTTTGATTATTTCGTAGTATTAACTAAAATTCATATTAAATATAGGTTTGATACCTAGACCTTACACTTGTCCCGATTATGAAAGCCCCCCACCCCCACCGCCGCCACACCCCTGTCCAATCTCTCAGTTTTCCAATTTAAACACCTCAAGTCGATCACACATGTATCCTCACCCTGCATGTAAATCAATTGTGCTGAGTCAGACAACAACATGTCAATATCCATGCAACACCATTTTTTATCTTCATTATCTTATAACCCAATTTTTTTTAACTGGCTGACGTTCCCTTCCCCTCCCACCATCCCTTTCCTGTAGCCCAGCGAAAGCTCAAAAACATTACACCAGAACAAGCACGGTTCCTCTCTGACTTACACCATCACCCCAATATGATCAGCCACCCCTCGCCTCATGCACATATTTGCAGAGTCTTCTTCCCACAGGGATACATGCATACTGCCAAAGATTCAGGCTCACATGTACCACCTCCCACCAACTTGGAAACACCATTTTACATTAACACGCCTGCATAAAGATGGAGAGGACTGAGGTAACTAGGGAAAGAACTCGCACACAGTGAGAGAAAACCTTCATTTTCCACAGATGGCCAACCCATCACCTGGGGGAGACTCATCAGGAATCAGCCACCAACAAATGCCACTCTTGTCTTCCTGTGCCAGACCCCCTCAAGAAACATCAAAACCCTCTATTTTCTTCGTTTTGGATGTCTGATATACTCTCAACTTAAAGAAAAGTGTTTTGAAAAATAAAAGAGCAAAGAAGCAATGATGAAAATACTGAGGAAAAGGAAAGAATCTAAAGAAAAAATAGTAGGATAACCAAAGATAATACTAGAATAATATTAATAGTACTGATAAGGAGAAGAGGAAGCAGAAAAGGTGCTCCAAGTCAAACCAGAACCATGCCCTCCCACACACAAAAAGAAAAAGAGAGAAATCGCACGGCTACCAACTAACATGCTATCCTAATCCTGAACCTACATGATCTCCTATCTAGGGTAGGGTCATGTCCTCAGTGAGCTGAAGATGTGTAATGTCCTGTCTAATCACTTCTCCCCATTTATTCTTCGGTCTACCTCTACCTCTACCTTTTATTTTGAGAAAGGAAACCATTTGTATAATCTACATAAACTCAACACCATAACTGGTGCTGAATTTAGAACTTCACATCATCAAAAGAGCAAACCGAAGGGGAAAGAGTCCTACCAGATTTATAATATTTACACTTTACCAATTAAATCTACTAAATCTCCTACTTCCCCCCATAAATTTTGTTTACACCAAAAAAAGAACAAACTAAGACAACTCATCCTAATATTTTGAATGGAATTGCTAGGATTTTCAAAATGTCTTTGAGTTCCTCTCTTTCGATATTGTCTACCAAATACATGTTGGATGATCTTCCAATAATCCTCCTCTCCATTTCTCTTTTCCACATTCATCCAGCGCTTCAAAAGATTCATAGTAGAGCAGAGCTAGGCATAGCCCAATTTATGCTCAAAATACAAAAGAACATGTGCCACCGTTTTATTGTTGTCTTACACTATAAGAAAAGATGTTCATTGCTTTCATCCTCCATAACACATAGTAGTCATTTGAACAAATCTGAAGACCTCTTCTTTGTAGTTTAATTTTTCTGGAGTTAAAAATGATCTACCACTCCTTAGATCTGTCACTGTCAACCTCTCGCACCTCCTAACTTGAAATCTATTCTCCTCTTCACATGCCCAAATCATCTCACTCTCGTTTCCCTCATCTTGTTCATTGCGGAGGCCACTCTCACCTTGCCCCTTATATCGTCATTCCTAATTTTATCTCCCCTAGTATGCCCACACCTCCATCTTAACATCCACATTTCTGCAACTTTCATCTTTTGAACGAATTAATTCTTGAATGGCCAACACTCTTCCCCATACAACACAGTTGGTCTAACAACTATTGTAGAACTTACCTTTAAGTCTTGGTGACACATTCTTATAACATGGGTGTAATGACCCTTCTTGTCATTTTTAGTGTTTTATCTTATGTGCATCATTTAGATCATTCCTATAGCGATTCCAAGTCATTTATGACTTGCTGGGACTGTCAGATCGGTCACCTGGTCATTCGTTTGGTTATTATGTGAGCTTTAGTATTTTTGGAGCTTATGAACCTGGAACGATCACTTTCGATCAAAAGTTCAAGAAGATGACATCAGAATCCAATTCTGACGATTCCGACAGTTTCGGAAGGGTCATTTTAGTCTAGTAGCATTGTCGACATGCCTCCCAAAGTTTTTCAGTGTGAGTTGGTGTGATTAGGCGTTTTAACTTTAAGTTTAAAGGCTAAGTTTGACTTTATTCAACATTCTGAGTAAACGCGCTCGGATGAGAATTCCGTCAGCGCGGTTAGCTCCGTAATGTCGAGTTTGGTCTAGTTTGACCCTTCTTTCGGGTTTCGAGGTTTTTTATATTTTTCCGAGCCCTTTTGTGGTTTTTGACCTAAAATGGCCAAGAAATCACCTTCTAAAATTTCCCAAAAGTTGAGCTCGAAAATGAGCTATGGCAGCAGTTAAAACACAAAATTTACCTCAAATCGGGTCCCCAAATCAGATTCCAAGCTCACCAATGCGTTGCCCTCGAAAAATCTCACAACTTAGCCTTTTGAATCGCCCAATTTGGAGTTGTATAGCTCAAAATATCGAAATTTCAAAGTAAGACACAAAGGCTGAAAATTGGGTTTTTATAAGGACGAAGTTGGTCGCGAATAAACCCAAAAATCTGGTCGTTAAAACCCCAATTTCTGGTCGCTAAAGGGCTGCACCAGATTTCAGCTTTACCTACTTTCTTTAAAGTCTCCGACGGGTGCTCGGAATCCGTTCGGAACCTGATAAAAATAAAACAGATATGTTACCCTACCCAAAGTCGACATTCCAGACTCAAAGGCGCAGTCGAAATTTTCATCAGAAGTCATCTCGATAAAATGTGGGTGCCAATGGATCTGTAGCATTCTTGGGGCACGTGGTGTCCAAGGAGGGTATTAGGGTAGATCCGACGAAGATTGAAGCTATTCGTGATTGGGACAGACCCACTTCTGTTACTGAGGTTCGTAGCTTTGTCGGGTCAGCGAGTTACTACAGGCGTTTTGTTGAGGGCTTTGCTACTATTGCAGCTCCTTTGACTCGGTTGACTCGCCAGGATATTCCCTTTGCGTGGTCGGAGGAGTGTGAGATGAGCTTTCTGAAGCTCAAGGAGTTGCTTACTAGCTCCTATATTGACTCTTCCGATTGAGGGCGAGGGTTTCACGATTTATTGTGATGCGTCTGGTGTTTGTGTGGGTTGTGTATTGATGCAGCAAGGCCGGGTTGACCTGAGCACAGCTTTCCACCCGCAGACTGATGGCCAGTCAGAGCGCACTATTCAGGTCCTTGAGGACATGCAACGGGCTTGTGTTTTGGAGTTTGGTGGTCAATGGGACCAGTTCTTGCCTTTGGCAGAATTTGCATATAACAACAGCTACCATTCTAGCATTCAGATGGCCCCATTTGAGGCCTTGTATGGTAGGCATTGTCACTATCCAGTGGGCTGGTTCGAGTCTACAGAGCCTAGGCCGCGAGGTACAGATTTGATTCAGGAGGCTTTGGAGCAGGTGAGAGTGATTCAGGATAGACTCAGGACAGCTCAGAGTAGGCACCAGAGTTATGCGAATCGAAGGCGTCGACCTTTGAGATTCTCTGTTGGTGATCGGGTATTTCTCCGTGTGTGGCCCATGAAGGGTAAAATGTGATTTGGGAGGCGGGGTAAGCTTAGCCCCAGGTACATTGGGCCTTTTGAGATACTTCGGACAGTTGGGGAGGTTGCTTATGAGTTGGCCCTACCTCAAGCATTTTCAGCCATTCATCCAGTTTTCCATGTCTCGATGCTACGCCAATATATTCCTGATGAGTCCCAGGTGCTCCAGTATGATTCAATTGAGTTGGATGATCATTTGACATTTGTAGAAGAGCCAGTTGCCATCCTAGCCAGAGATGTGAGGAAATTGCGCTCGAGAGCCATTCCTATTGTGAAGGTCCGTTGGAGGCATCGTTCAGTCGAGGAGGCTACCTGGGAGACCGAGCAGGAGATGCGAGAGCAGTTTCCCGGCTTGTTTGAGCCTTCAGGTACTTCTTGACCCTTACTTTCGCGGACGAAAGTTCTTTTTAGTAGTGGATATTGTAATGACCCTTCTTGTCATTTTTAGTGTTTTATCTTCTGTGCATCGTTTAGAGCATTCCTATAGCGATTCCAAGTCATTTATGACTTGCTGGGACTGTCAGATCGGTCACCTGGTCATTCGTTTGGTTATTGTGTGAGCTTTAGTATTTTTGGAGCTTATGAACCTTGAACGATCATTTTCGATCAAAAGTTCAAGAAGATGACATCAGAATCCAATTCTGACGATTCCATCAGTTCCGGAAGGGTCATTTTAGTCTAGTAGCATTGTCGACATGACTCCCAAAGTTTTCAGTGTGAGTTGGTGTGATTAGGCGTTTTAACTTTAAGTTTAAAGGCTAAGTTTGACTTTAGTCAACATTCTGAGTAAACGCGCTCGGATGAGAATTCCGTCAGCGCGGTTAGCTCCGGAATGTCGAGTTTGGTCTAGTTTGACCCTTCTTTCGGGTTTTGAGGTTTTTTATATTTTTCCGAGCCCTTTTGTGGTTTTTGACTTAAAATGGCCAATGGAAGTGGGACCCACATTTTATCGAGATGACTTCTGATGAAAATTTCGACTGCGCCTTTGAGTCTGGAATGTCAACTTTGGTAGGGTAACATATCTGTTTTATTTTTATCAGGTTCCGAACGGATTCCGAGCACCCGTCGGAGACTTTAAAGAAAGTAGGCAAAGCTGAAATCTGGTGCAGCCCTTCAGCGACCAGAAATTGGGGTTTTAAAGACCAGATTTTTGGGTTTATTAGCGACCAACTTCGTCCTTATAAAAATCCAATTTTCAGCCTTTGTGTCTTACTTTGAAATTTCAACATTTTGAGCTATACAACTCCAAATTGGGCGATTCAAAAGGCTAAGTTGTGAGATTTTTCGAGGGCAACGCATTGGTGAGCTTGGAATCTGATTTGGGGACCCGATTTGAGGTAAATTTTGTGTTTTAACTGCTGCCATAGCTCATTTTCGAGCTCAACTTTTGGGAAATTTTAGAAGGTGATTTTTTGGCCATTTTAGGTCCGAATCTAGTGATTCAAGAGCCTATATTGTGGGGGGTTTCGTGAGGATCGTCGTGGTGTGATTGGTTTTGGCTGTTGGATCTTCATTTTTGGTAAAATGTTGTACGTAACTGCTGCCATTGTTGCTGATTTTTAGCTTAGATTTTGGGTTTTTTTGTTGCATGTTCATGTTGGGACTGTCTTGAGTCCTGAATTGTGTTCCATTATGGTAAACAAGTTCCGAGAGTTATTTAGGACTTTTATTTGGGGTTAATTCTGGATTTCTCAACGCGGATCCCATTTTTTCCATTTTGACCGCAAAATTGACCCGTCTCCATTTCTTGCGATTTTAGTGTTTAAATGACCGTAATAACGTCGTGACTCTATTTCTGATAGTGTATCAACGTTTCGGGGCCTTTTAGAAAGTAAAAGATCCGGGAAAGTGAATTTTGGAGCGCGCTGATCTGCGTTCAGGTAGGCTACGGTTTCTCTTCTTAGATAGAACTCGAACATGTGAATGCATGTTGATTAGTTGGGATTTGGGTTGGGTAGTTATTGGATCATGCATAGGTGCTAAAAATCATATTTTCGGCTTTTTTCTGAGAATTATCGGGTAATTGTGAGCATGTTTATTGTTATTAATTGACCTTCTTTGCTATATGGATTACTTGTATGTTTGAATACTGGTTATCAGAAGTATGTTGGGCCTTAGTTTAGGTTTGACTAGGGTTTTTCCCAGTGTTACAAAAGGCGAGCGCCTCCTCGCCTTTGGCGAGAGGCGAGGCGAGGCGATGGGCCCTCGCCATTCTCTACTGAGGCGAGGCGAGATCAAAATGGCGAGGTGTGGCGACACAATGGCGACAGAAAAGGCGCCGCCTTTTTAATTAAAAATATTTGACTTAACAATATTAGTCAAAATTAGGTTTTTTTTTATACTTTTGAAATTTCTGCTTTCTCCATCGCTACTCTCTCTCTCGATTGACTCTCTTCTCGGCTTCTCCATCGTTGTCTCTTCTCCCTCACTCTCTTCTCCAGTTCTCTTCTCGGCTTCTCCATCGCTGTCGGCTTCTCCATCGCTGAATATTTGCTAATATGTGTTATTGCTATTAAGATTTTGGATAAAATATGCAATTAAATATTTTAAATTTTTGGTATTAATTGGCGCCTTTATTCAAAAAGGCAAGCGCCTCGCGCTCGCCTCGCCGCGTGGCGAGGCAGGCCCTTGTCGCCTTTTGTCGCCTCTCGCCGTCCACAACACTGGGTTTTCCTTAGAAATGCATGATTCAAAGTCGGTAGGACTTAGTTTAGCCCCGACGTTGCTCGGCCGGCTTAAATCCTTGTAGACTGATGTAGCAGACTTGAGTCTGATAGTTTAGTATTTAGCTAGACGATGAGCTCGCTCCAGCGATAGTTACTCTTATTTCTTCGATGTTACGGCTTCTCGAGTTACATCAGTGACGATAAATTCCGCTCCGTGATTCAAAGTTGAGTTTCGATTTGGCTTTAAGAACCTACATTGATTAGCTAAGTCTGGATGGTGTTCCACGGGTATATATGATTATGGGTAGATAAAGACTCTTTCAGCAGCTATATCGACATCTTTGTCGGGTATCCGGATTTAAGGTCCGGCCTCGACCACCCACATACTTATGTAGAGCATCCGGTTAGAGGTCCGGTCTCAAGTATGTAGAGCATCCGGTTAGAGGTCCGGCCTCAGTTACTTATATTTTGCAATTGGCTACTTGTGTAATTCTGGTGAGCGTCCGGTTCAAGGCCCGACCTCCGTACCGTCAGATTCTACTTTTTGGTTCGGTGTTCTTTGGCCTCGAGTTCTATTCTCCTTAAGTTATAGTTATTTTGTGTACTCGTCGGGCTTATGGGGGTCCGTTCGGGTTTTTATTTAAACTTGCGCACGAGTGTACCTTCTGGGCTTATGGTGGGTCCAGTTAGGTGTAGTTAGCTTATTTATATTAATTTAGTTAGATCTTTATACACTCGTGTGCATTATTGTGTTACTTAGCCTTCCATTTTTGACCTCTAGTTTTGTGATTCCGTCTTTTCATAGTGCTTTACTTTTCTAGTTCAGTCGGCCTATGATGCCTACTGGGTACCTGTTAGTTGGTACTCATGCTACGCTCTGCATCTATTTTCGTGATGCAGGTCCGAGCACCAGTAGTCAGCGTTGATCGAGTTTGGAGCATTTCTGGTCTGGAGACAGGGGTGAGCACACAACGTTTTGTACTATTTCAGTCTCCATCTGTTTATATAAAGACTTGTCTTTTACTTTTCGAGACAGTCTAGTTTCGGTGGTCCACTGTTGGGACTTGTACTCGTTTTGTTGGTAGCTCTATATTAGTGACTTCCAGGCTCTGGGAGGGATCCTTTATTGTATTTATGTTTTGGTTTGCTTATGTTGTTATAGTAATTTTGCTTAGTCTTGTTTAGTTTCTACCCTCACACCCATTACGTGTTGTTTTGGGTTGTGGTTTGGCTTACCTACTGGTGGGTTATAGTAGGTGCCTTCATGGCTCGAGAAATTGGGTCGTGACAATGGGACACCGGATAAAAGTCTCCATTTTATCCCTACTCCAATATGATGTGTGACATCATCGTCAACAGTCGATCTCCCTAATTTATTGGATTTTTGACTCAAGATACTTGAAACTTCCTTTCTAAAGGATGACTTCTTCACTGATCATGCTACTCCTTTTAAACTCGCGTCAGTCCAATATTTGAAGATTTAAGTTGTCTAGCGATATAGGTTCTCTTTAATTTCTACAGGCATACAAATCTCTAACAAGACTAAAAGACAAGCTTGGGATTGAGGGCAGTTGATGAACTGCAGTAGTAGGATACGAAGATTTAAGGTTGACACTTTACTCTAATCCAAAATAAAATAAAAAATAACTATATGCGGAAGAAAATATATATATTAAAAAAAATTGTGTTACTACTATGAAGTTTCAAAAGTAACTCCCCTGACTAGTCCAAGTTAATGACCAGGAGCCTCTATATAAACATATCTACAGCATGAATAAACTTATTTAAGGTGCACAGAGCAAATACCTGATAGGAAGGATCAACAAGAACATCCCAAATTGTTGCATTGAATGCATGATCTGAAGTTGCACGAGCCATGCCTATCAGCTTCTTTTCTCCACTCCCCTCTGCCAAGTAACTTGTCCAAGTAGACTAAGGTTTTTATCACTTACTTTTAAAACTCATTTGCAAGAAAATTCAGATAATTAAGCATAACAGAAGAAAAAAAAAAGAGACAAACATATGAATTACCACTATAAAGTTGTTCGACCTACATACCTTCTCCTGATGAGAATTTCCTAGAATGCAAAGTTGCAACTATATAGCTATTTTTCAGAGCTGCAGCTAGCTTAGACAGTGGTCTTCGAGGCCAACCAACCTGTCAAACCCATCACATACTATAACAACATAAGTTAAGTTTTACAACATCTAAGAATAGATTATTTGCAGATTTTGCATTAGTAGAACAAAAAGAAATGCAACTTTTCAGAATTAAGGGAAGTGTTAGAGCTTCAACCAAATTAAACATCCACAGTGAAGGATTACTCTTTTTGAACTTTGATTTGCATTTTGTTATCCTTAACATAGCTACTCAACTTCTGTCTTAATTGAAGTCCTGCAAATGCCCATATCATCTTAAGATGACCCAAATTTTTTCTCGAAATGGAGCATTATGATAAGCCAATCCAATAAATCGGGTTGTCAGTTTTTACTTGACATAAATAATGAAAAGGCACTCAACACAAGCATTTGACGTCCAAAAACTACCGGCTCGGTAAGTCAATTACAAGGAAGGAGCGTAGCAAAAAAAAAAAAAAAGCACCTTCAACAACAACTACATACCCAGTTTAATCCTATATGTGGGGTCTGGGGAGGTAAAGTGTACGCTGACCATAGCCCTACCTCGTGGAGGTAGAGAGGTTGTTTCTAAAAAGCCCCCGGCTTGAGTGACGCACATCAAAGTAAAGAGAACATAGCAAATAATAGGGAAAGCATAACATAGCATTCAGAAAACAAGGGGCAATCACAAAAAGAGCACCTTTTGTGAAAATATTTTAAAATAGAAAAAGGTGCCTTCAGTAAAATTAAAAAAGCCATGAAAGACTCATTTCTTGTACAATGCCTTCAGAACTATACTGTAGTTCTTTTCTGCACCGATCGGATTGCTGCTTTATCAGCCTTTTGCTGGCCCGGAAGGCGTGCCTCTGGCCACACACCTTCAATTTGTACTTTGGAAAACACGTCTCTCTCTCTGTGCCTTCCCCATTTATACTACAACAGATCATTCCATTTTTTAACAAGAGCACTCACCTCCCACCCCCACCCAATTCCCACCATTAGAGTTGAGGCACATTGAAACTCCATATCTATATGCACCAAATCATCATTGTTTTTTCACATGAAAATTATGTTATCTAAATCACCGGAAAGAAAGCATCAAAATTTTCACCCCAGTGCAAATGGATTTTGACGAATGTAATCACCTTATCACATAAATCTTGGAGATCATACACATCAACATCTCCTCCAGAAGAGAATATAATCTGTTCGACTGTTCCATCAGGTTGAGTCTTTTCAACTAGAACAAATTCCTCAGGCAAAGGTTCTTCCTCTTCTTCTTCACTGGATGGTGTGTCTATAACCTGTATTATGTTATTCTTGCCAAACCTGCACCGATACGCATCATAAGGCTATTTAAGCTTTACAAGTCTAAGCAATATATTCTACTATTACTCCAAGACAATCTATTAAATGTTTCAAAGAAAATTAATACACTCCTTATAAAACATCTTAGAGACAGCTATATAAAATATAAATAATGGACATAAACCAGTTTGTCAGGAAGTACTTACGAAAGCGAAACTACCCCCCCCCCCACATTGCATTTACGTCATGTATAAGAGAACCTATCAACCTAAAATCCAATGAAAACAAACCTGCTGAATATAAATCTCATATACACCAAGAATTGCTCCACCTTTCTATCATCACGGGTGTTTACTGAAATATCACATCTACCTTGGTACTTAAGAATTGGGCAAGGAAACTATTCATGGTTGAAATCTAATTTCACATAGCATTTTGTCTAACTACTTGACTTCATACTTGTGACAAATAGCATCTTGAAAGACAACAGACTTCTTGATTTCATCAAATAGTTTCATCTTCCTTCCCATTTTTTTGACATGTTTTCTCTTTTTGACTGTTCCAAAGGATTGACCTCTTTCCTAAAATGTCATAGCCTTTTTGATAAGTATGATGGGATAACTTTCCGTCTTCAAGACTTCAAAAAATATATAATAATACCACCTTTTTTAGAATGGTAACATGTATTACATATACAGGTATTCTGCACAAGTTGTGTAGTTACCCAAAAAGGTACATAGACAAAATACCTTAGGCTGCAGATAGCCCAAAACTTCAGAAATCGACTGAGCTTCCTCTCATAATTCTTGTTTTTACACAAAGTCACAATTCATCTTCATCTTCTGAATAGAATTCTTTTATCTTCAAAGCACCTTAAATTTCTCTCTTTTCATACTGTCCGCCAAATACATGTTAAGATAGTCCTCCATCTTTCCTTCCGATTGGACATTTAGCCATCCATATTCTAGCTAGCTAGCACTTCCAAAACACTCACTGGCATAGCCCACGCCTAATTCCCCTCAGGTCAATGAAGATCTCCATTGTTGGTCGTCTATATACAATGTAAAAATGACAGTTGACTATTTCTGCTTGTTCTCCACATAGATAAAATCTGGAGCATAGTTGGAATCCTCTCTTTGCTGGATTGTCTTGGGACAAAACTACCTCTTTCACCAAAAGCCAAAGAAAGCAGACAACTTTTTGTGGTATCTTAACTTTCCAAATCATCTTCCATAGCCAACATCCCACCAGATTGTTTGGAAGAGTTGTACTCTCTATAGGTTGACTTAACTAGAGATTTACCTTTACTATCACTTTGCCACAACGTACGGCACAGCCTATGAAGTCCCTCTGATTGTGCTAAGGAACTATAGGCTGAAATTCTTTCCACTTCCCAGTCATTAAACATTCTCCTATCTCCTAAAGCTCAGATTCCACCCTTAGTCTATCCACACCTCACCCATAGTTGCATTTTGCTGCTGATACAGATTGAAAAAATCTGGAATGACTACCTCAGAGAGCTTTGTCCTATCCAAAATCTTCCCTGAAAGAAACCTTCCTATCACTTCCCACTTTGAAACTGGATTTACTTCTGATGGGTCACCACAAAATCCTTATTGATCTCCACACACTGACTCCATAAGATGTATTTATTTAGTTTGTTGTCTAGTGGTAGGACTTCACCAATCAAGCTTCCAATTCTATTTCCTTAAACTCCACTCACTGGACATGACACGTTCTGCTATCTTCCTTGATGGAAGTTCAAACAGAAATTAATAATCATTTATCTAGAACACATTGGCCCCACCTTCTGATTTCCATGAGTTACAGACTCATCACCTAACATTGTCCAAAGATGGTGCTTCCTGTTTACCAACAAGGCATCTACCTCGTAGGTCTTTGTCCGATACTGTTGTGCCACCAGAGATGGTTCTGATAGCGAAGTTCTTGCCCATTCTGTTGCATCTTACAGCTTCCATAAAAGAAAGCCTCACCCACCCACCCAGATGGTTACTACTTACTAATGGAAGATATCTTCTGGGCTATATGTCCCCACCCCTCCATGAATGTAGTCTCCAGTGTAAAATTAATAGATTTGTTATCTCTTTTAATAGCAAATAAAGCTAATATATCTACCATGCTCGTTGTATTTAAGGGTGAAGAACTCTGCAAGAAGATCCTTCTTACTCCATCTCTTTACTGTCCTCTTCTGCTCCTTGGATGCCATCATAATACATCCACTAACCATTTCATAACATTAAAGCTCATAGAGACTTGTCTCATTAAGTTCCTGCTAAGTTCAACCAAGTAGAAATAGGATTCGGCCCTTGAACTTATCCTTATAGTGTCAAATTATTTAAAATCTGTCTTATCGTAAATCCTATCTTCTTCCATGTTCAAGGTAACTTCATCTCTGATAAAATTTGAAAACTGAAAATTGATTCCGGCCTACCTTATCGGAATCTTCCCCGGGTAAGTAGTTGGTGAAAGTGAGGCTAGAAAGAGTTAGCCTCAGAAATGTGCCTGAAAGCAGCTTGTTAGATTTTACTGGATGGGAGTTTTTACTCGCACATAATACTACCTCATATGATTTTATACATGATTTGACATCTTTCTTCCTTCTTCACATCTTCAAATTCTAGCAAAATCAAATATAACAACACAACAATTTTTCTCTTAACTGAAGTGAAGTCAACCAAAGTCAAAGAATTTTGGACAGAAGATAGATCTAAAAAGAAATGAAAATGTGATCTTAGGAAAACTCAACACCTCTTAAGGAAACAGAAGTTGCAAGTGTTCACATAATTTATGCAAGAGATCCCACCAATTTGCATGAATATGCAGCAAAATGACTACCCATGAAACTACAATCTATTCTACAAGCACCTAGAGAAATACTGTTAATCACTTTAGTCACACAAAACCACTAAATGCAATATTAGAAAGGAAAAGAAAAGAAACAGAAAAGATGAGGTGAAGAACAAAGCCATACGCATAACCAATTGTTTGGCGAGAAAGATCTTTTAAAATTCAAATTAAAAATGGAGCCGTAAAAGTGGCATATCTTTTGGGATTATAATCATAAGCATTGGATTTTGGTGATAAAACCAAACCGAAGTACTTTTAAGTCGAAATTCGAAGCGAAGAAAATATCAAAACACTTTTTATGAGATTTCATGAAGAACCGGGGAAATGTAAAATACTCCCTTTCATCCATGAAGTTTGCATTTTTACTGAGTTGTTGATCACAGGCCTTAACTAGCAAGTAACTACTAATGTAAACAACATTTAGACTTGAGTCTTAACTTTTCAATAACAACCTAAGAAGTTTAACCTTAAAGTCAAGCTTCATGTTTTTAGTGCTTGAAAATTGTTGTCCAAATAATCATCAAGGATTGTAATTGGGAAGTCAACCATGGGGTTCGCATTTGGTGAAAGTTCACTTAGTATAAAATCCATCAATATCACAACAACTGAACAAACCTATAATGACCTTACACATAGAGAACTTTTGTTCTAATAAGCAATGAGGAAAATTGGAAGTTAAACCATTTTTGTCCCCTAGAAACATGAGTGAGTTTCCAGGAACATAAACCAAAACTAGTAGCAGATACATATACTGACATAATATAAAAGATGGATAAAGTACTCCGAACATGCAGCCTTTTTGTAGTTTATTTTTTCTTTAACTTTTTGGTGAATAAGTATATATCCTTAATCATGTCTTAGCACAAGATCTTTGCAAGCTTCCACTATCATAGCAACAACAGCTTAAATTTCAAAATCTTGTCCCAGTCCCATACCATTTCTTCAGACACATCACAGAAAATTAGCATAACCATAACATGATAAAACCATATCATTGGCCAGGATTTCCTATAATGATTTTTAGTGAGGTTGATGGGAAAGCGAGAAATAAACTTTAAGGAGTCAGTAAGTTGGAAGCAAACATTCCAAACTATAAGCTTTAGTGCACTTTCTGTCAAATGGAAAGCTTGCTAAACAAATTCATGTACCCGGATCTGATGGAATCCCAAAAGCTAGCCTTCAAGTTAGAAACTTTTGGTTGCCTCTTAACTGCAAATATGATGAGAAGTAAAAATAACTTTGTATTAGGAGACAAATTATTGAAATCGAATAACATAAATGAACGAAATGAATTTACTGTCTGCTTGTTATTGGTGTTTCCTTCTATTCATTTTTATGCAGATCGAGCACCATGATGTTTCCTACTATGTCAACTAGACAGAAGAAACAGAAGGGATGAATTAAGTCTTGACTCGGACTAAGGAATCTAGTTGAAGAGGCAAGACAAAGTAAAAAATTTCACAAGATGGGATAGGGAAGTGGAAAAGAAGCAGGCTTTATCTCAAAAAGTCAGCCAGGTCTTTTTCGAGAATATACCAACTTCCTGAACAATCAAGTTTAACAACGATCATGCACTTACAACCACAAATAAAACTCACTACACATCTCAATTTTCAAATACTGATTAAAGCTTTGCATCTAGGATTTCTACACCGAAAAGGAAAAATCTTGTCCAAATGTCTGCCAGATATTTTACCTTCTGTTAATATATATTGTCCCTCGTAATTCGTTTATCATATTATTTTGTTTTAGCTATTGTTCCTTTTTCAGTATGCCTTTGCCATGCCTTATGTAGTATTTTGTCTTAGTTTCTTAATTATTTTCTTGTGCCGAGAGTCTACGGGAAACAACCTTTCTATCTCCCAAGGTTAAGGTTTGCATACCCATCACCCTCCCCAGACCCCACAAGTGGGATTACAATATGTACGTTGTTGTAGAAACTTCCAGAAGAATCAGTTTAGATAATGCACTTTGTAGTTGCAATGACTAGAGCTTTTCAATCAAGATTCAGACATTGGAAAAGAAACAGGTTTTTGCACCAAAATGTCCAAACAGTGCCTGTTCTAGTATTTAAGGCAGTGGGTACTTCTTGTGATGTGTACATTTAGTTCAACTTTTTTACTTAACTGATCTGGATGCTGATGAGTGCTTAGGGGGGCGTTTGGTAGCTGGGTAGAATTACGTTGTGCGGGTATTAGCTATTCCATCATCTACCCCGCATAAGATAATACACAAATTTCCTTGAAACTTATACATGTATTAGTTATGCAGGTCTCAAAAATTCTAACCAGCTAATCTGCAACCAAACATAACATTACTTATGCAGAATGTAAGTCCTACGCAACTAACACCTAAATTAGCCTGCCAAATGACACTTTTTTACAACACAGGGAAACAGAGACAGCCCCAATAGCCAGAAAGCTTTACAATTTATCAACTTCCTAAATATAAGATTTCACAACGATCTTGCATATACAATCACTAATCACCCAATACCCATTAAATCATTTCACACAATTAGAAAGACATACAAAATCAAAGTTAAAATTAACTAGTCACACCAAAGTTGACTGCTTTAAACTAAATGAAATTTCAAAAAAAAGAGCTACCTTTCAGAAAACCCAAATTAGAATTGGGAAATGGCAACTGATTTGAAGGTTGACAACGGCAGCAATTAAGAGAAACAATAGTGGGTCTGCAACACCTAACACAAAAGTAAAATTAAACAAAAAAAAAAACAGAAAAGAATTAATTTTTCATTACTTACAGGGAAGAAGAAGAAGCAGCAACAGTAGAAGTGGATACTAAGTGGAGAGTTTGCATTTGCATAAGTTTTTTAGTGGAATTTTGGGTAAAGATAATTCAAGAAAATATGAACGGTTTGCGTCCTTTGAGCTTTTTATTAGTCAATGGCAATGCTTCCTCAATTTATTTGTTTTTTCTCTTCAACAAATATTTCAGAAGATTTTTTTCATTAAGTAAATTATTTAAAGTTTGAAAAAATTGTGAATTACTCTTTATTCAGTAGTGAATTTTTTAATTATATTTAAGATTAGTTAGAAAAAAAATTAAATAAATAATTTATACTAGTAATAAGTAATTTTTCATTTATATTTTTAAATATTTTTAAAAAAAATGTGTTATAGCGTTAACAATTTATTTTATCTTAATCAGAGAAAATATTATTTAAAATGTTATTATTAATTGATTTACTTCAATAGCAAAATAATTCTAACGTTAAAGATTTTTTAAATATGAATTATCTACTCAAATCTAAATTTGATAAATAAGATACATTTTTATATATATAAATTTATTTTGTGTGATTCACTATTTGCTGATTCATTTTTATATAACTAAAAATCTACTTAATTATTCGGTATAATTATAAAAGTTAACAACTATGATTAATTAAAAGAAATATTAAATTTATATTTTTTATTTAAAATCATAAAACTTAAAAAAAAATACTTTTTAATTATCAAAATAAAATTAGATAAATAACTTAATATGAAAAACATATAATTTACTAAGCGAATTATGATATAATTCAATAAAATCATTGCGAAACAAATTTATAATTATTTTCAAATAAATAAAAATTTTAACATCTCAATAAATTGAGTATCAAAACTTTCACCTTATTCGTGACGATGATTTATCTATTTCTCCTTCCTCTCTGCTCCAAGAAAAAGACAAAATAAGAGTGAGTTATTTTTTTTCTATTAAAAGAAGAAGAATTTAAATAAGAGAAGTAGAAGTATGTCGGTAAACTTTGTTTCTAGTACTTATATACTTACTAGAAAAAGAAATATAAATAAAGAAAGCTTTTGTTATTCAATTGTTTGTTCATACTCTAAAAATATTTTGAGATTTTTTGCTATTTTTAAGAAAATTATTAGAAGTATGAGTGGGGATAGGAATGGACCTTCAAAATTTGTAACAACAAATTGTTGGTGGTGTGATGGGCTTTTGCTTTTCTGCAAGAAATTACTACATGTCATTTTTTGTAAAATTTTGAGGTTACATATTCATTAGTTTTCTTTTTATGATTTATTAGTCATTTATATTGCCTATATAATAAAAATTATTAGTCATTTTCATGTTGCTAATCTTACTTTTTGATGTTTATAACTTAGGTTGGAGTTATACTTAAACTTGTTATAGTTTACAATAGTTTTGAACTCTTCTTTTTGTTCCAACTTTTTCTTTATGTTCTAGTAATAGTTAGATCATGTTTATATATAGAACTAAATTCACTAAATATATCTATAAATATTTGACAATTTACTCGTTTTTTATTTGTTAGGGTTAGTTACAATGGTGAAAAAGATTTTCATACACAATAGCATCCAGAGTATAGTCATTAAATTAGTCTTTCTTTAGATGTAGATCGATTGAACTAGTGTCTGAAGTTTGCAATTGTTAGTTTCCGTATGACTTTATGTTATGTTGATACCAATACTAATCTATATATAGTTTAAGATCGTTATAAAAACTCATAAAGTCCAAATTTTGAATTGTTTCTGCCCAAAGATCACTTATTAGGAAAAATGGACATTTCTAGTATCATAATGAGAATACAAATTGTTCTTTGTTTGTGTTTGATGATTTTTCAACTCAAATGAGATAATGAGGGCTTTCTGTTGGAGTAGAGTTCCACTTTGGTTCTTCCTTAGTGATTATAATTACTTTCACTTTAACGCTTCTTACTGTAAGTAGCAAATGAAGGAGTGCAGATAAAGGGAACAAGATGCCTTGAAGTATAAGAAGTTTTCAGTTTTGAATCTTGTGTTTGACGGTGATCATTTCGAACAAGTCATATACTTCTCCGTTATATTTTATGTGTCTTTAGTTTGATTGTACACGGAGTTTAGATAGATTTGTACTAATGATGCTCCATCTCTAATGCTTTGAAGCCAAGGACCACTTCCCATATGACAGTTAGGATGTTATCATTGCTGATTGCTGAGGGGTTTGGTTTATAATTTTTCACAAAGTTTTCTATTGATAAAGACATTTGAGCCAAATTGGAAAGCCAACCATCACAAACTTAATGTGTCAATAGTTATTAATTTGATCGATATCGATAAATCATTTTAAATGTTTTGAGAAAAGAATGGAGATATGATCAATATGATGTCACTAGTTGAAGGGACAATGGATCTTTGCTTTCAAGGTAGCTTTGATCATTCCCTCAAGAACACTTCTGTCTATTATCATAAGTTTGTTGCTTATACAGAACAACCTCGGAAACAGCCTGTTGTGCATCTATATATATAGTATGTTGTTCAAGATAATCTCAACTTGTCCATTCACTAGCCAACATGGTCACCCATAAGCAGAGTTTTAGTTCTAAGTTCCTTATTCTGGCTGCTAGTTTTGTACTTGTTATGTTCATAAAGAACGCAAATTGTGCTCCGTTTGATGAAGCTGGGAATGAGTTAGCATTTCTCAATTTTTTTTCCTTGTTATGTTGCAGAGAATTGTTTGTTTCTCTATTTTTGATGGATTTAATGTGACAGGGGAGAGATGGAAGATGGAGCAGCGTGGACGATGGTGCAGAAAAGCGGGAACCAATTTGTGTTGAATGGCCAACCTTTCTATGTGAATGGATTCAACACTTATTGGTTGATGGTATTTGCTGCTGATCAGTCCACAAGGGGAAAAGTTACTGAGGTTTTCCAGCAGGCATCTGCTGTCGGTCTATCAGTATGCCGAACTTGGGCTTTCAATGATGGCCAATGGCGTGCTCTTCAGAAAACTCCTGGTGTTTATGACGAAGATGTTTTCAAGGTATGCTTGCTTATCTTGTAGCCCATATTTCTCTGTATACACATAGGCTAACCTTCAAATGCTTGAGTCGACATGGTCAGTAAGGATTCAAATATCCGATCCCAACTTGCTTATATTGAGACATAGTGATCTTTGTTGTTGTATACATATGCTAACATTCAAAGGATTCAGGCTCTGGATTTTGTGGTGAGTGAGGCCAAGAAATTCAAGATTAGGATGATACTGTCACTAGTCAACAACTGGGAAGCATACGGTGGAAAATCGCAGTATGTAAAATGGGGTAAAGCCGCTGGCCTGAATTTGACTTCTGACGATGACTTCTTCTCTCATCCCACACTCAAAAGCTACTACAAGGCTCATGTGAAGGTGCATTATTCATTTCCATAATAATTCCTCTGTAGTACTCCCTGTGTTGCATTGTGTTTATATGGTTTTGACTAGGCACGGAGTTTAAAGGAGACTTGTAAATTTTGTCGTCTCCACAATGCAGCGTTGTATTAACTGTCAAACATGACTCTGTTTTCTGCAGGCTGTGCTCAATAGAGTTAATACCTTTACCAACATTACATACAAGGATGACCCTACTATTTTTGGTTGGGAACTGATGAATGAGCCGCGATGTGAATCAGATCCTTCTGGGGATAAACTGCATGTTTGTCATACTTAAACTACTATCTGTAACTCATCAAACTTATGTTGTCAAAGCAAATAACTATGTTTGCACTTGCAACTTAAATATCGTTCTGTTTGATATTTTTTAGGCTTGGATAGAAGAAATGGCTGTTTATGTGAAGACCATAGATCCGAAGCATTTGGTGCAGATTGGACTGGAAGGTTTCTATGGTCCCTCGACTCCAAATAAAGCTCAGATCAACCCAAACTCCTACGCTCAACAAGTCGGAACTGACTTCATTAGAAATCATCAGGTTCTTGGAGTTGATTTCGCCTCAGTTCACATATATCCCGACTCTTGGTAAGCACACTGAACTATTGCAGCATCATTCATACTGCACAATACCTCTAACATTCTGCATATGCCTCAGGATTTCACAAGAGATTTCTGATGCTCATATCGGATTCACCAAGACATGGATGCAAGCACACATTGATGACGCAGAGAACTATCTCAACATGCCAGTGGTATTCTCAGAGTTCGGTGTTTCTGCAAAAGACCCTGGCTATAATTCATCTTTCAGAGACGCACTAATCAGTACAGTTTACACGGTCCTCTTGAATTCTACTAAGAAAGGAGGGGCTGGAGGTGGAAGTCTTTTGTGGCAAGTGTTTCCAGAAGGAACAGATTACATGGATGATGGTTATGCAATAGTACTTTCAAAGGCACTTTCAACTTCGAACATCGTATCTCTTCATTCTAAGAGGCTAAATACTTACAATTCCCTCTGCTCTTGGAAATGCCACTGGGGTTGCAAGAAGAAACATGTCCTTGACAACTTCCAGTTACATGAAGAGCTTTAACATGTTGAACAAGATATGCCGAGTTCGCACGGCCTATAAATAATACATATATGTATCTTCTGTCGAACGTATATCTAGTTTGTCATATAAAAAAACAACGATAACCCAAAGTTTATGAGTAAGGTATGCAAAACACCAATAAAGAAAAGTTGTATATATATATAAAGCATGTTCATGAAGTTAATACAATGTTGTTTACTTGGGTCATTGTATAATAAAATGAGCAAAAAAAAAATTGAGCTAGAATTTCGTTTTTCCTTATGAAACATGTTGCTTTGTTAAACCATGATTGTGAATAAACATATACATCTTGTAAAGAAGTGATTCCTTTTTTTCTATCGATAGTCTTTTCCTTCCCAAACCCCACATATTACAACAGTGTAATTCGAAGTGGAATCTGAAGAGGATTGTGCGTAAACAACCTTACTTGTATAAGAGGTTTTCGATAGATCAAATACACGTTATCAAGGGAAGTGAAAAACATGATCTTTCTTCTTCTTTTTCAAAGCACTTTCAACGAAGAATCTTATAATTTTAAAGTACAAACAACCTTACCAAACCTTAGTGTCATGCACCTGATGGAAAGTCTAAGATAAGGAGTCTCTGAATCAGTAACAGAAAATGAAACAACATAAATAATGGAACAGAAGGACAGGTTTCATTCACCCAACGAATTAACCCAGCTGACTACTACGTCCTAGAGAAGAAAATGGAACTACATAAAGTGCTATCTCATCAAACCCATCCTAGCACAAGGGACTGCTTCTCAGGAGAAAGGAAGCAGCAGGCTTAACGTAAGTATAACCCTGAAAAGGGTCCGAATTATCCTTTGGACTCGAAATTGGAGAATCAACCAGTGACATATCTGTCCAGCACTTGTCGAAATTTGCAATGCAGTGTGTTCCAGCAATTTCAGGACGGAAACTTGGCCGCATCTCTCTTGCCTCCAACTTCTTCCAGTTGATTGGCTTGAACCATTTATGGTCCCTGATTTCATCACTTCCCTTCAGCCCACTGCCAAGCCTTTTAGTTGGGTCCTTTTGCAGCAGCTAGAGAAATGGGAATTTTGATTAGTCTTATGGTAAAGAACAAAAAAAAAATCTGAAAACACATCAATAGCAGCATAGCACTACTAATAAGGCAGGCAGGCATGACATTATTATAGAACCATAAACAAGTCAAGACACTCTCACTGTCCTGATTTAAGTAGTGTAGTTTGACTTAACGTGAGGTTTGAGAAAGAAATGAAGACTTTTAAACTTGTGGTTTTAAACCTCCTACCATAAATAACATTTCTGTGGGTTTGAGATTTTTTAAACTAGTGGTATTAAACATGTCACAGCACTTTGTGTGGCTATAAAAACTTCTCATTAAGGGAAAAATGAGAAGTTCAAAGTAAATTGTTTTAAAATATAGAAATGTGTTTTCTTTAATAAGAAAATTGTGTCATAAATCAGGATAGAGTGAGTACCATCTTTAGTTAAAACAAGGGTGTGAGTGTGAGGACAAAAAGGATAATCTCATCTGGTTTTTACTGCAACTGTACAAGTGAACTACAGTTCAACGAGACTAGCAGAGAGAATAAGAGGAGATAAGGAAAATTACCCCTTTAAGAAGGGAATGTGCTTCACTGGACAAAAAGGCTGGCATCTTGAGTTTGTCCTTAACTATCTTCTGCTGAATCTTTTGCCTATTTCCAGTGAAAGGAGGCTGCAAAATACAGAAAAACAAAGCATTAGCAATGAATGTACAGTTAAATTTTTTGAAGGGTGCGGCATTCTCTTTCCGGGAAATATGCACAACATATGTACAACTGAAGAGTTTCCTGAGGTCTGAAAGATCTAAATATTTGTAAAAGAGTCCAATTGTTTCTGCTAATGATAGATTCCTTCCATGCCCCACAATTGATAGAAGTGATATATCATAAATTATTTAGTAAATTGGCTTCCAAATAAAGAGGCTACATATTCAGATGAAATCACCATAAGACACCCTTTATTTCATCATATGTGAATGTAGTTTGATGAGGTTGATGGAATAGGTCAAATCAGAGAAAAAAACTTGTTGGAATAGCACGTGGCTCTTAAAGAAAGTCTAAGAATATTATCGATGCAGGATTTTTCTCATAAGAAATTGATTAGGTATGGCCAAGACTTATGACAAAAGGAATTGTTATCCAGCTATATGTGCAGATACATGAAGATAGATACTGACCTTCCCCGTGAGCATCTCAAACAACAAAATTCCTACACTCCACCAATCTGCAGCCTTATCATGGCCCTTCCCAAGAACAATCTCCGGTGACATGTACTCTACTGTTCCACACATGGAGTTCGATCTTGTGTCCTCCTTGAATTCCTTGGCAAGTCCAAAATCAGTCAACATGGCCTACAACAAGTAAGGGGATCGAGGAAATTAAATTGATAATCTTTACATGCAAAGAAGAAGGAATCAGATGGGTTTTCACGCTCGCGCGCCCACACACAGAAACACAGAGAGGGGAGAGGTGAATATACATGGCCATCCACATCCACTAGAATGTTTTCCGGTTTGAGATCCCTGTGCATTATTCCATTTGCATGAAGGTGAGACACTGCTGATATAATTTCAGCAGCATAAATTCGTCCCAGGTCCTCTCTGAGAAGCAAAGCAGGAATGAATTAATTCATAATTTCAGCTTTCACAAAGTAACAGATAGGAAGAAGGGAGAATCTACCTGAAAAGACCTTGCTTATAGAGCTGAAAGAAGAGATGGCCACCATTAACGAAGTCGAGCACAAGGTAAAGCCTATACTTAGTCTGCAAGTTAAAACCATGAAAGAAGTGTTTGATGATCAAAAAGAGCTCCAAAGTTTGTTGTTGTTGTTTTTTTTGAGAATGATAACTTAAAAAGAGCTCCAAAGTTGAAAGATTGAATTGTAATCAACAGTTGTAAAGATTGTAATACAGTACTATCCTTGTCTGGTTGGGCAATGACTAGATACCTATTGAATGAGAGGTTTAGGAAATCACCTGAAATGAGTACCTAAGCTGGACAACAAATGGGTGATCTATCTTTGTCAAGATATCTCTTTCTGCTTTCATATATTCAGCGTGGTTCTTCTCCATAATCTTATCCTTCCTCATCACCTTCATTGCATAAATATCTGATGTACCCTTCTTTTTAACCTGAAATACTTTCCCAAATGCACCCTGACCAACAACTTTCATGACTTCAAAATCTTCAAGGCAGACAGTCCCACCTTTTACTGAGTCGTCGGCAGATAGCTCCTGGTCTTCCTTAATTGTCTGTTCGATAACATTCTCTATCAGTTCCAGTGAATCTTCTGCTTCATGAATGGTGAGCCTCCCAAGTTTCAGTACCTGACTTTTATATGAAGAAGGACCAACCAAAGAATGTGATCTACTGTGTACGATCTCCGGATCATCATAGATAAGCTCACTCATATCTGCTGGAAACACCACGCCCTCAGACATTCCATTACTTGATTCATTTGAGGCCAGACAAGGAGGAGGACCAAACACATCAGAGAAATCAAGTTCAATCTGCTCGGAAGGAACCACACCGGGGGCACTCAATGGTAAAAGCAATTGCCGGTGGAAAGATTTTTGCAAGTTTGTTTTTGTCGGAGCAAAGAGCTGAGAAGAAACCATGTTTCCAGCAGCTCTTTGACAGATGTAGATGGCCAAATATTAATACTATGGTAGGCAAGCCTTTCCAAATGCTTCAAATGAGTGCACGTTCAGCGTAGCAGTCTTAAAGAACTTAGAAAGCAAGCACAACAAAATCCAGCAGAAGAAGCCGTTCTTGTTTCCCGATTTACAGGAAACTGCAGATACCACAGTAGTTCTAGTATTCATGAAGATTCTGAAGTCAAATCTGTCATACACATCGAAACAGAGAATAAGGAGCAAGTTAGGAAGATGTAGTAAAGTTGAATGTAACTCCTGTTAATACTTCAGAAAACAGAAATTACTGAAAGGAAACCCACAAAGGACGCATGCTAACATAGTATTCAACGCAGTGTACAGACATTCAAATTACTACCAAGTACTTTGCACAAATAATACGAGCACTCTAGAAGAATTTATCAGTTCAAAATAAATTAGTGGTCAAATACCAGTATTCTATATTGTTGGTCCATGAGTTAGGAAGAGTGATAATATCAGCCATTAAGTTCAAAAATATTCAATTATAAAGAAGAAAGTACTTTGAATGAATTCATTGCAGCATTCAAGAGAACGAAGAAAAGTAACTTGGTGTATTTATCCATACACATACACAAAGTAATATAATGGAGATCCTTATTAGAAAATGCACTATACAGTCTACTTCTATAGAATTACCACACAAACATAAAAGGCAGATGAAATATGCTTCATTATCCTGTGCAATTCTCTGATATTCTCACGCAAAAACAAAATCAGCAGACAAAATATGCTGCACTATCCAGTGTACGTTTTAATCTCCAGCATCATTGTACAAAATTTCTCTCAAGTCTTCTGCGTGATTATATAACATCTATCTTATATATACACCCAAAATACAGATTTAACACAAGAATTCACTGCTATAAACATTAATAATTTCTCTAGTCCTATAAGGCAAGTTACATTGACAACAAAAAACTCAACAGCACTGTTTTCACATATTAGGAAAATCTACTCGATAGCACATCGAGTCAACACAACCAATCATTTATTACACTAGTTTCCTTTCATTTAACAACCTATTCAAAATTTAGGCTGATTTTCCTAAGCATTTCCATTTTCAATCCACGAGACGAACAAACAAAATTAGGACATTGTTTAGAATGTACAACACTGGTTAGTTAGTTATCTCCTTATTCAAATCCAACAAAATTCACTCAATTCAACACCAGTTCCAACTATTCGAACACTACATTGTACCAAAACTATCAAATTTCAACCAAAATTCAGCATATAAAATCAACGGAATTATCTCTTTCACTGATTTAAACAACATCAAAAACAAAACAACGAGAGCTTGATGAGAAGAACGAGATCTAAACCAAACACATAAAAATAAGAAGAATTTTAACGAAAAATGTATATACGAACACAGAATTTCACAAACAAAGTGATTTTTTTCCAAACCTAGATCTGTCTTGACAGAAAAAAACGAAATAATCATTCAATTCGCTAAACAGATAACAACGATTGCTTGAAAAAAATTCACAAACCTAAGAAGAAATCACGAAAAGCAGATGTAAAGAGGAGAAAGAAGATGCATTACCTGGAAGAAACGGCGGAATTTCGTTTGAGGAGAATGGGATTAGCTCCGTCTAAAGAGCAAAATATTATGATTTAACCGTATAAATAGTCAGTAGTGGGTGGCTAAATGGGGTGGGTGGGTCAAAGTCCGATCTATGATCGGGTAACACGCCAATCAAAAAAAAGATTGAATTCTATTTTTATTTTGTTGATAATTAACACGTGGCGTGATTCTAATGGTTAGTGGGAATTTATTTAGCATGCATGGTGGTAATATTTTCTCAAATATGAGTATATTCTTTTTTTGGACACCAAAATTCCAATTGGAATATGTGGTGGAATGTTTTTTTCTTTTTTTAAAATTATTGTGTTGCTTCTTCAAATTTTCGTTTATTTATTCTCTTATCACTTATCCGAATTATATATTCAATATTCAGTGTGAATAAAAATATTGATCTTTTAAATATTTGAAATAAAAATTAGGCATAATGTATATATTGGACCTTAAATTTGACTTCAAATTTTAACTTTGACCTCAAACTTTTATAGTGCAAAAATAGACACTTTAACTATCTCATCTTTTAATAAATAAACATGTGATTCCTACGTGCCAAAATGCGTGAAATGCACGAATTCTGCGCGAGTGAGGGGTAATTTTCGAGGCCCACAAAGGTAAAAAAATGTTGAAATGACAATTCTACCCTTAATGAATCTCTTTTATATTAATTAAAATTAATTTTAATTTTTTTTAGTTTCAAAATGACATGTAAGATACTTTTTTAAAAAAAAAAAGACATGTAAAATGTTTAGTTAGTTGGCAGTCACTGATTGGCTCACTAATACACGTGGGAGTGTTTGCATTTCACGCACTTTGGCTCCACAAATCGCGTGTTTGTTTATTGAAAGATAGGATAGTTAAAGTGCCTATTTATACACTATGAAAGTTTGAGGTCAAAGTTAAAATTTGAAGTCAAGTTTAGAGTCCAACATATGTATTATGCCTAAAAATTATATTGAGATAAATTGTTTAACTCTCTCATAATGTTGAATGATGGTGTAGAATGGTAGCTAAGGGCCTTCAAGTTTGTTACTCGAGTTCTAGTCATAATACATGACAATTTTTTTCGGAATAGAAATTAGACTATCAATCACGTAATCATCTAATATGTTTCTTTTCTTCCTCATTTTTATTGGGGTTATGCTATGTTCGTTGCATCACTATATTTGCATTACGATCATATCACTATCTAAAAAGGCGATTTTCCATGAATTTCATTGAGGATTGTTTTGTCCGGAGCTATTTTGCCATTTTGGTTTTAAAAGAATTGATATGTCCTTTAGAAATTTGTAGCAATTTTTTTTGCCCTTTTGCTCCGAACTCGAAAATCATTAATGTCCACAGCTAGATTCAGGTATGTCATGCATCGCCTGCTTTCTCAGCCGCTTGTACATATTTAAATATAAGTAGTAATATTTTCTTTGTGGTGATAATTTGTGCAAAGTGTTGTAGGTGCACAAAAAATAAGGTGTATAAGTCAGGCTATATGTGAAGAAAAGAGAGTTTCATTTAGTTGAAGGGAGGTATTTTTATCGGTGAAATTTTAAATTAAATATCTTTTTTAGAGTTTATTTGTCAGTCGACGTTGTCGAACTATTATATCTTTACGAATAGAGATTATCGTTACTAAATTGGTAAGAACCTTGTCGCATTATACTTGAATCTTCTTTTTAAAAACGGAAAAAGGCCTAAAATACCCTTGAAGTATTGAAAATGGTACAAAATTACTCTCCATCCACCCATTGGCTCCAAAATGCCCTTTTCATCCTATTGGCTCCAAAATACCCTTATCATCCACCTTTGGGTTTAAAATTGACCATTTTTTTAATTATTTTAAAATAAAACTCTTTAAATATTTTTTTTAAATACTTGACATTCAACTATTGATTATAATTTTAATTTATTAATATAATTTATAAACCAACCCACTACCCACTCATTACTAACTAAACCTCACTCAATTAATAATCCAACTATAATATCAAAATCTTCATAAACACTACTAAAACACGATGAAATTACAGATTCTTGAAAATGACATCCAAAATTATTCGAGTCCGAATCGAAACCCCAATTAAATTTAGGTTGAGCCGCTTATATAGGAAGACACTTTCTTTCAAAATTGATTAGAAATTTATGATTAAAGGTAAACAAGTAATACATCCCGTATGCACTTTTTAAAAATATTTAATTTTATAAATATTTATGATTTGTTTTAAAACCTTAAATATATTATTTTGAAAAAAAGTTACCTATGAAGTAACATCACATAATTGAGACGTAAGAATAATTAAGATGAACATAGTCAGACTTTTAAGTTTATCGGTGATTTTTATTTAGCCACTTGAATGTATGATAAGTTACTTCTATAATTTTTAAAAACACTCAATTGGTAGTAGCTTGCATTAATAATGTGACGGATTTATTAAGAAGAATTTAATTAGTAATGGGTGGGTAATGAATTGATTTATAAATTATACTTATAAGTTAAATTATAACAAATATTTGAGCACCACATATTTTAAAAAAATATTTAAATAGTTTAAATATAAAACCGTTAAATAAGTGGTTAATTTTGAACCAAAAGGTGGATGACAAGGGTATTTTGGACCCAATAGGTGGGTGAGAAGGGTATTTTGGACCCAATAGGTGGATGGATGGTAATTTTGTACCATTTTCAATACTTTAAGGGTATTTTAGGCCCTTTTCCGTTTTAAAAAGTGACAAATCCCATGCGCCTCAACCTGATCATATTTAGTTTTTTTTATTTTTATTTTCATTTACAATTATATTTTTCACCAACACTCAATCCATATATAAAAGTATTTATTCTCATTTTTGTTCCTCTTTTTAATTTCGTATTATTTATGAATATATATCGCTCTTACTTTTATTTCACTAGATCTTATAGTTCTAATCTTTCTTATATTTATCTCTTACTCGAAAATGATAACAGAATCAATTTATTTAAGCAACTATATATTTAAACTATCAATTATAAAACTAACAATAGGAAAAAGATAATACTACACTATATCATATAAATTAATTTATTTATATTTTGAATTTTCTTGATTAGAAACTGACTTTAACACATGACATAAAATTTAAAATATATTATTAAGTTCAACAAAACTCGTAATAGAATGATTAATTCTATCGGACTTGCAAAGAAGAAGAAAAAAACATAAAATTTAAACTAAAATCAGAGAAAAGATTATAGATTGCTATTGATCAAATCTACAATAACAAAGAGAGAATTAAGCAGGCAAATAACGAGGGAGCTAGCATTCCCATTAAATGGGCTTAAAATATTTTTAAAAATTCTTGAAGAAGCTAGAGACGACTCAACATCTATTGTATATAGATAAAAGATCATTTTAATTATATATCGTTAAATTGGGTAAAAAAATTCATATTTGTTGGAGAATTGAGTGATGGTCTCTTTACATGAACTTGAACAATTCTCCCCTCATAAAAATCAGTTTCCACATAATAAGATAAAAAAAGTATAATATTTATATATAATTAAAATTTTATGTATAGATATAATAAATATTGTACTACTTTAACTTTTTTGTATATTACTTTTTCAAATTTTAAAGTTAAAATATCGACTATCACAATTATCACCCACAAATTAATTGATCACATAAAAAGAAGCATAAATTAACACTAGTGATGCGGTATTTATGGAGTTGGAAATTCAATAAGAGGGCATTACATAAAACACTAATTTGATGGATTAATAATTAATCAAACTTATCATTTGCCACCCCACAATGTTCACTCCTAATTTTTTGCATTTTCCATATGATTAATAATTAATGTCCGTCCCCTCCTCTTAGCCTCAAGTCCTCCATGGGACAGATCATATGAGTTATATTTATAGTTTTAAACAAAAGAGCTTATAAAACGATTATATGTATAATTAATATGTAAAATAAATATAATAGTGAAGAAGCGAAAATAATGAAAAGATTTTTTACGAAAGTTGAAAAATAAAAATAATGGCCCATGCAGGTCTCGAACCTGCGACCTTCGCGTTATTAGCACGACGCTCTAACCAACTGAGCTAATGGGCCTTGTTGATACTTTTGTGTTTTGTATTATTATAGATGATGATAGCAGTTCAAGCAAACTCCTAACATTGTAGTACTTTTTTGTATATTATTAATAATACATAAAAGGGTCTAAAATACCTTCGAAGTATTTAAAATGGTATAAAATTACCCTCCATCCATATATTGGATTCAAAATGTCCTTCTCATCCACCTATTGGCTCCAAAATACCCTTGTCATCCACATTTGGGTTCAAAATTGACCACTTATTTAATTGTTTTAAAATTAAACTGTTTAAGTATTTTTTAAATACTTGGCGCTCAACTATTGGTTATAATTTAATTTATTAATAAAATTTATAAATCAACCCACTACCCAATCATTACTAACTAAACACCACCTAATTAATAAACTATAATATTAAAATTATCATAAACAATACTAAAACACGATGAAATCTTAGATTCCTGAAAATGACATTTAAAATTATTTGGGTCAGATTCAAACCGCAATTAAATTTAGGTTGAGACGCTTATTTAGGAGGACACTTTCAATAGTACACTTTTTCAAGCTTTAATTAGAAATTTATGAATAAAGGTAAAGAAGTAGTACATCCCGAATTAATTAATCCACTTTTTAAAATATAATTTTATAAATCTTTATGATTTGTTTTAAAACCTTTAATATATTTGAAAAAAAAGTTATCATGAAGTAACATCACATAATTGAGACGAAAGAATAATTAAGATGAACATAGTCAGAGTTTTAAGTTTATCGGTAATTTTTATTTAGACACTTAAAGTCTTGAATATATGATAATTACCTCTATAGATATTTTCGCTTCAAATTTTTAAGTACACTCATTGGCAGCAACTTTCCTGTTGTTGCTTTAGTAACGTGACGGGTTTATTAATTAGGAGGGGTTTAATTAGTAACGGGTGGGTAGTGGATTGATTTATAAATTATACTAACAGGTTAAATTATAACAAATAGTTGAGCGCCATGTATTTAAAAAAAATATTTAAATAGTTTAAATTTAAAATCATTAAATAAGTGATCAATTTTAAATCCAAAGATGAATGACAAGGGTATTTTAGAGCCAATAGGTGGATGGAGGATAATTTTATATCATTTTCAATACTTCAAAGATATTTTAAGCCATTTTCCGTTAATAATGTAAAGCTATGCTAGTTCTAATACTTTTAGTTCATCTTTATACAACAATATTATTATTGATAATCAAGATTAATGTACAATACTTATTAATATTAACATAATTAAACGGTGTGTGAATTACCTAGAATTTACAGATAATATAATGTTAAATTTCTTATATAGGATTATATATAATATATGACACATCATTTGCATATCAAAATACTTTGTTACTCTGTAAATTTCACCTAATATAGTGTAAAAATATTGGTTATCTATATTTTTTTTTAAATAAAAGAAAATTAAACTAGACAAGTAAGATCAAAAAGTAATAATAACATTGAAAGTTATTCAATTTTAAAAGTTGTATATACTATTTTGAATATAATCAATTTTATTTTCAAGTTGCTAAATTCAAGCGAATCTAAATAGGAATAACAATATTAGAATGACACATAATTTTTTTATTTTATTCTTCAGCTTTTTTCTTAAGCTATTATTGAGTTCTTTGTAAAATAAATAAATAAAATTTATAGCTTAGTGGCAAATTAAATCCCTCGAAAAGTAAAATAAAGCATGGGGTGACTCTCAATTGTCACTTTTGCATTTTTTGAATTCAATTTCACCTAACCTTGACCATGACTAATGATTGTAATTGAAATTAACATTAATGATTGTAATTGAAATTAACATTAATACGTGTGATGTTCATATTTGATTTCACTTATTCTAATTAATAAGTAATGTCTTTTTTAGATAAAATCGGAATTTAAAATTTTTGAATTTGTGATTCTTATTTATTTGTGTGGCTAGAGTTTTAAGTTAGTACTAAAATATATCTATTTAATAGATTTTTTAAAATAAAAAATAAAATTTAAATCAAATTAATGATTTGTTTGAATCATTCTTGAATTGTCTCTAATATTGTTACATATTTCAATATTTGAACCAAGTCAATGAATTAATCAAAATTTATAAATACCCGAAATACCCACTAGCTCCAAATCTGAATTGCCTCCAAGCATTGTTACATGCTTCAGTACTATAAATCTAAGTATTTAAAATGACGAAAATTAGCTTAATACTTTTTATGAAAAAAAATTGAAGTATATGAATGTAAGCTTTTCATGTTAGTAGAAAGGAATTTTACCCAAAATAACATCTAAACAAAAATATCTTAATATTACACGTAGGGTATATTTGGTCATGTGATATTTAGGGCCCGTTTGGATGGGCTTAATAAAAGTAGCTTTAAAAAAGTACTTTTGAAAGTGCTGAAACTTATTTTAAAATAAGCAGTTATGTGTTTGGATAAAAGTGTTGAAGTTGCTATGCCAAACGTGAAAAGGGAAAAATGGAAGAAAGAGATGTTAGGGTTATGTTGTAATTTGGAGATTCTATAAAAATATTAAGGACAAACACATAAAAATGTGGTCAACTTAAAACAGCTTATAAGCTAAAAAAAAAAAGCACTTCTACCCCAGCTTTTAACTTTTGGTTTAAAATAAGTTCTTTTTAATTTAAAATAAGTTATTTTCAGTATTGCCAAACTGCCAAATAAGTCAAAAATCAGCTTTTAAGCTGAGCCAAACAGGCTCTTAATTATGAAATAATGAGATGAAATTGAAGTTTTGTTTGAACATGCGATATAAAATTTTTGTATTGTATTTTTTCTCATAAATATAAGAACTATATAAGTTGTAAAACTATTAAAATAGCTCTAATTGTTTATTCAATCTTACTAAATAAATTTAAAAATTATAAATCACATAATAAATTATTACAAAACTATTTGTTCTGCACTTATGTAACAGTTTCATCTAACTTTAATTGATCAAAATTTAATTCGGTAAAAATAATTAAACATAAATTATAATGTACTAGTTTTTAATATAATTTTCTCACATAGTACATATAATCTCCTCACGTTGAACTTGCATTTCTCGATCATATGACTGAGAAGATGAACCAACATTGTTACGTTGAGTCATTTGTTGGTCAATATCATCTGCAATTATATTTTCATGTGCATAGACCATAAATATATCATTACTCCTTTGATATTCTCGTAAGTAATTATGTAACAGTGCACAAAACTATGACAATTTTCACTGTGCGTCAATAGCAAAATGATCATGTCTTGTTTGACTTGTGTACAATTACACATTTTCAGTGCATTAATTTCGTGCTAAAAAATTAAACATATTGAAAATAGTGATTATCAAACATACATCACCAGTTTTCTCTTTTTCATATTAAATTATTTTAAACATTTCTTATGTAGCTGAAAGATTAAAAAAAATTTATCATGATAAATCAAAAAAAAATTACTCCCTCCGTTCTTATTTATATTCAACAAATCAATTTCTACATTATCATTTATATTCACCAAATTTAAAGTAATAATAAATTTGGTGAGAATAATAAACTTTATAAAGTAATGATATGATTATAAATTTTATTTACATATGAAATAAATGGTTAGTAGATATAAATGTAGGGCTGTTTTAGCAACATATGAATTTGTGGGTCAATTTTTGTATTTCAAAAGTTCCAAATATGATATGGAATGGAATTTCCATATCATGATTTTCGCAGAACGTGAAATTTCATCTCATGATTTGAAATCATGATTAGATGGAATCAACGTGAAATTGCAAATCCAAACGCTATACCTATCTCACGATTTTCATATCATAATATGTTATGCATGGCCCAACGCATGTTTAATAATATCATATTTTAAGAAAATATAAAAGTACGAACTAGATTTTGAGAAAACTATTATAACTGCTATTCATCAATCGATTTAGAAGTTAAGATTCCCATCAAGATCAACATTGATTCTAAAGAAGTAATTTTTGTGGTAGATAATGACAATCTTTAATACTGTACAATTATTAATAAATACAGGTTCCTAATAGAAGGGATAAGAGGATCATTGGTAAGACATGACCAAACAGAGTTAAACAAGTTGATGGATATTCTAGCCAAAGAAAAAGTAGGGGAAGAACATAGTGATACACATGATTGAATTAAGAGAAAAGACATAAAGTTAACACTTACGTTGTTTCGAATTTTCAAAAAGACATCTTAACTTTGTAGGTGTCATATTTCCCACTGAACAATTTAAGAGTGTTATAAATATCTCATTTTCACCCAACTCCAATTGCAAGAAAAGAGGTGCAATCACGCACCAATAGTTGTTTGACACGTATTAAGTTCTTTTATTTTTTAGTTTCATTTTCATTTTCATTTTATTATTTTTATTTTTATTAACTTTATTTTCATTTTCCCCCTCTTTCTTCTTAAATCTTCATTACTTAAATCCTTTGTTCTTTGTTGTAAATCCTCCAAAAGTAACAACCATAGTCACCTTCAATGTAGCTTCCATGATGCTTTCATGTTACAACACTATTTTCGTCATCAAAACATCACTAAATAAAATCAATTCAACTCTCAAGTTACTAAAGCAAGTTAATGAGACAAAAAAAAGATGAAGTTTCATAGTATTCTCTAATCAATGGACTTTTTTTTTTTTAAAAAAGAAAGATAAAAAGAAGAAAAAGAAACGAAGAAAAGCAAGAGACAAGAAAAAAAGTGACAAAAATAGATAAGTAAATGGATCTTCTAAGTTGAAGAAGATGAAGAAAAGGTAATTGAATTTTTGAATTTGGGTGAAGAAGATAATGGGGAAGATGATGTAAATTAATTAAATAATTAATATTAAATAAATATAATGATACCTAACACTTTATAGCTGGTTATGACAGTGAAAAGATTGGATCACGCGCCCATTTGCGTGATAACAACCGAGACGAGAAAATGAGTCAAAATGGACCCATTTACAAAGCTATTAAATAGTTTCATGGGTGATAGGGCACTTCCAATGTTAATGTGTTTTTATGAATTTAATTGAATTTAAAAGATGTTGTTAATTATAACAACATAACATTTTCAATTAGATACTAATTGCAATCAATACTTTTAGGTTTTGTCATTTCAAATTTTTTTTAAAAAATTTCTCAAAAAAAATTACGTTAAATGTAGCATAATATATGATATTATACATTATATTTAGGAAAAAAATATCATACATAGAGCATAGTATTATTATGTACATGTCAACCTTATAAACATATATAATAATACATACAAAAACATTTATACACAAAAAATTAAATTCGATGTAATACTATATAATATTATATATATAAATATATATATAATAACTACATTTTCTTCCAATAATATTGTCACGCTCCAAATTCAAGGGGCGCAACTGACATCTAATGTCAAAACATAGATCTGAGCCGACTCTGTTGGCAATTTGCTAATACTGCACAGAAGCCACACATAGTGAAGAAAACTAGTGAATATATCTCCGCTTAAAAATAAGTCTTGACTGCGAAAACTCATATCAACAACTATACGAGGAAAACAACTACTCCCAACCATTCATATAAAGAAATTAGACTAGTCGATGCCAATATGATATCTAGAAAAATGTAAATGTTATATATCATGACAATACACTACCATCAAACTTTAGCCAACCAACAAACAAGACAAATATGACAAATAATATGGTTATATAATCCAACACACTAGTTTGCAAACCTCTAAGGGTAGTAAAACTTGATCAGAACAGGACCCTGACCTACCTAAAAACTATATACAACAAAAGTCAACAAACTTTTAAGCTCTAACAACTTCAGGATAAAGGGGCTAGCCAACCTGCTAATGGAACTAACTGTAGTTAAGAAGGTTTATGGAATCGTATGTAGGCATTCAGGCATAAATGTAGTGCCCCTAAACAAGGGATGTTAGTACGAAATAATGTACCGAATATAATAAACAACAGACTAAATAGACGAGTATCATAATATATCTATCAAAAGTAATCAGGTAAGAAATCAATACTAAATCTAAACATACAAAACAATCAAACAACATACCAATCAAGCCTCTGTAATCTCGACATGTACAACAAACAGACAAGACCTCCTACCTAAGCCCCCATAAGCTCAAAATGTGTCAAATCAATCTATATCTCTCTATCACTAGCCCCCTGCCCCCGAAGAAAGTCAAATAACCCTCATATGCTACGATATAACCATTTAGGCAATGCATAACTCTCTTAGGCAATAATATAGCCCTTAGGTAGTTCATATACCTTTTAGACATCGATATAGCCTCATAGGCAACACATAGACTTCTTCTTTGGCGTCAAATAACATAGTAGGCAACACATACCCTCTTTGACATTAATATAACCCTGATACTTAAGTGCAAGTTCTACATAATACACAAGACTGGCATGTATGCAATGCTTGATACCCAGGCCACCCAAAAGACAAGATTTAATAATCCTGAGTCTATAATCCAAGTAATGAAGAGATGCACGATGGTCTCATACATTATATTATTGTGGATGGAATGAACACTTGCTTCTGGAGTCTTGTATGATAAAAATATACCATCAAAACTTAAAAGACAATTTCTACAGCGTAGTGATAAGACCGACTATGTTGTAATTTAGGCAACCATATATCCCTCTTAGAAAACACTATAGCCATGTAGGTTGTTCATAGCTTAACAACTAACAATAACATCCCCAAGGGCAATAAAATAGTATGATTCAATAGGCTAAAGACGAACAATATAGCTATAAGCAACCTATATAAGTAGTCTCCAATTTGTGCTCGACGTAGAATAATTATTAATAGATTGCGAGTCCCCAAAACAAAGCATTATAATCACTCAATCAGCCAACCACTCACAATTATGTCTACACCCCAAAAGAAAGCATTACAATCGCATCGCTCATAAGCATTAAAAAAATATGCCGAACGAAGAAAATAACCTTAACATACTTTTGATGATTATAAGAAGTCAATTAATAACCTTTTCCCATACCCATGTAATAATACAATATGGTAGAAATTAAATCAATATGCAAGAGAAATGTGGTGCTACAATAATTCGACAAAGATGTGAATTTTCACCAAACAAAATACCACCCATGCAGGTCTAAAGTAGCTATAGACCGATTAAAGAACGTTCTTACCTTACTACACCCTTGTAGTAATATCCAGAACACTGGATAGGGTAGTATCTAACTGCCACAACACCCCCGTAGATGTACCACAAAATTGATATGAAATACTATGCAAAATATGACGAGCTCGCAACATAGAACAACTTTTCTGAAGGTTGCAAGATGAAGTCACTAAGATCTAAAGAGTAATTTATGAATTTTGGGAGATTTTCTCTGTATTTTGGGCTTCTGTAACGTGGAAAGAATAAAATGAAGGTAAATGATTAAATAAAGTTTCCGCCGACCTTGGCCCACTTCACATGCCTGCTTGCGCTATCTCGCTAAAATATAAATGTCTCTCTATTCTGAAAATGTACGAATAAATAATTTAATGCCTTGAAAACTAGATTCATAGACCTTCAATTTGATAGATCATGGCCCCATAACACATAATAGATTGAGAGAAAATCACCTAGGCATTTAACCCAAATTTCAGAAAACTTACAATAACTTTCGTCAACTTTTACTTCACATGAACTTGCTTAACTTTAGAACATTAGATACGACCATTGAACATTTAAATTATGACATCCCATATCATTATTAATTTATAAATCACTTTTCATCTTATCGTGAAGGCACGAGTTAAGCTAGAGTTTCGAAAAGTTGAGACGTTACAAATATTTTATAAAAAGTAACTTTTTCAATTCAAAATATTTTCCAAAAAATAAGTTCCATTTTATAAGACAACAATCTAGCTGTGAAAAATAAAATTTAAATTTGGAGGCATAATAATAATAACTTCAAATATATTTTTTTTTTAAAAAAAAAGAAAAAAAAGAAAGAAATAAAGAGAAGGCTTGGAAGTTATTAAGAAAAAAGGTGTGAAACAGATAAAGCAAAATTAAAAAAATAAAGTGTTCACCGGTGGGGGCAAAGAGGGGAGGCAGAGACCGACGAGTTAAGAAAACCCAAATAAAGCCAATATTTCTTCTCCACCAATATCTCTCCTTTCTCTCTCCTCTTCCACGCTTTCTCTCTCCTCTTCTCTCTCCCTCTCTCTCTCCGGTCGATCTCCGTCTCCATCTACATTCTCCAAAAGCAACAAAGTTTTCTCAATCTTTTGAATTGCCTTTACTACGGAAAACAGGTAATTGTTTATTTTGTTTTTCATTTCGGTTAATTAAGCTGATCGGGATCGAAAGTAGATCGGTGTTTTATTTTTTGATTTGGGTTAATTAGATCTGTTATCTTCATTGTATGATTGCATTGTGGTGAAATTTGCGTTTTAGTCAAGGGGATATGGTTTCTATTTTTTTTAATTTTGTGCCTTTTCTGAGATCTAGTTGAATTATTGTTTATGTTCAGTCATTTTGCTGGTGGGTTTTTGATATTTGGTGGATGCGTTAACTTTTATGTGGATTTGCTCCTTCCTATTTTCTGTCAATTTCTGAGTTTTGATCGTCTGAAGTTGAATTACAGGAAAAAAATCTGTCTTTTTTTTGGTGGGGTGGAATTTGCATTATTACAAGAGTATTACGAGAGTTCTGAGGATTAAGCAAGGGATTTCATCACCTATTGGCGCAAAGATCAAGTACAGCGCCTTTTTGGTGATTGTATTTTGGTTGTAGATTGTTTGAGCATTTTAATGGGAAATTCAAGGTAAATAAGGGTTTGTTTATATTTATGCCTTTCCGATGTTAGCGCTCCGCGTGTTTGATACTGGAATAAAACGCAAGTTGAAGATTTTCAGCATGCAGGGGTTAAAAATAAGGTTTGGGAAGTTCATTTTTGTGGATACTTTGGGGATTTGAGATAAATTTCGGGTTTTAGTTTGATGCTTTCCAATGCGATTTCATTGGAGGAGTATTTATGACTTCCGGCAAGCCATTGCTGTCACCATCTGAGCCTTCTTCTGCACCAAGCTCGCACCATAATAACTCATCATTGGGGATCTGCTCGTTGGGATGTCTCCCCCAAAATGCATCAGCTTCTGCTGATTTGGATGAGTTACCTGAGACCAAATTATGTGACTTAAAAGAGGAGGTGGACAGAGGTAATCAACCACTAGAAGATACATCAGGTGTAAAGAATTCTAGGCTACATTCTTCTTCACTTGTCAGTGGAAATGGGACAGCTGAGCTACAGTCATTTTCATCAAAATACCCCCCTTCACGGGAGAGGAAACGCCTTGTATCATGGGGTGGTACTGCAGACCATCCGCTTGAGCAAACGACCTTTGAAATATCCACTGATTCTTCTAGGGTGACTTCATCTGGAGCAGTGTCCACTCGGGCGTCATCCCTAAAACATCTTGATGAGTCGAGGGTTTTATCCCGTGGCCAGGATAAGCTAAATAAATCCCAGAGGCTTCTTCAAAAAAGTATGCAGCTGGAGAATGACTTGTTACACGGAAGTAACGCTAGGTTGATTCATGTTAATGATCCAAAAAAGACCAATGATCAATTTGAGTTCACTGGAAATGAGATCCGAACTAGCAAATATACAATAATAAATTTCTTGCCTAAAAATCTCTTCATTCAGTTCCACCGTGTTGCTTATTTATATTTTTTAGCAATTGCAGCTCTGAATCAGCTTCCACCTCTTGCAGTTTTTGGGAGAACTGTATCTCTATTTCCTCTTCTTTTTGTTCTTTCTGTGACAGCTATAAAAGATGGTTATGAGGATTGGCGAAGACACAGGTCAGATAGGAATGAGAATAATCGGGAGGCTCTAGTACTTCAATTCGGCAAGTTTGAGTTAAAAAGATGGAAGAATATTAGGGTTGGTGAGGTTGTGAAAATCCTTGCTGATGAGACAATTCCTTGTGATATGGTGTTGCTAGGAACAAGTGATCCTAGTGGGATTGCTTATATCCAGACAATGAATCTAGATGGTGAATCAAACTTGAAGACAAGGTATGCTAGGCAAGAAACAACTTCGTTAGTGAGTGAAGTGGACACACTTTCGGGAATTATCAGATGTGAACAGCCTAACAGGAATATCTATGAGTTCACAGCCAACATGGAGTTAAACAGGCATAAGTTTCCACTCAGCCAATCAAATATTATCTTACGTGGTTGCCAGCTGAAGAACACTGAATGGGCAATGGGAGTGGCAGTTTATGCTGGTCAAGAGACCAAGGCTATGCTAAACAGTGCGGCATCTCCTTCCAAAAGAAGCAGGCTGGAGACCTACATGAATCGGGAAACACTTTGGTTGTCTGTTTTTCTTTTTGTCATGTGCTTGGCAGTAGCATCCGGGATGTGTGTATGGCTGAAAGAACATGAGAAACAGCTTGATACCCTGCCTTATTACCGGAAAGTTTACTCTGAAAAAGGAACACATCCTGGTAAACGGTATAGATATTATGGGATTCCTATGGAAACATTTTTCTCTTTTTTGAGTTCCGTCATAGTATTCCAGATAATGATACCCATATCTCTTTACATCACGATGGAGTTGGTTCGCTTGGGACAGTCTTATTTTATGATTGGAGACAGGCACATGTATGATGATAACAGTAATTCAAGGTTTCAGTGCAGATCCTTGAATATCAATGAGGATTTGGGTCAGATACGTTATATTTTTTCAGATAAAACAGGAACACTAACTGAAAATAAGATGGAATTTAAAAGAGCAAGTGTGTGGGGAAAAAATTATGGAAGAGCCTTTTCTGCTGCAGGTGCATCATTAGACCCGGATTTTGGAGGTATGGTTATCATACGCAATGTACTTTTCAAACATAATTTAAATCTTTGAACCTGTATTACTACATCATTAGCATTATCTCAAACTGTGTGTACAGTCAATGATGTAGAGAACTAGAAGTGTTGTACCCATTATGCATTGTGAAAAGAAATCGAAGTAACAAATGCAACAAAAGAAGTAGATAACTAGAATTGTTTTACCTATTATGCATTGTGAATAGATATCGAAGTAACAAATGAAACAAAAGAAGGCCCGAGGAAGGAATAAGAGGTTATTTAAGACAGTAATGTAAAAAAAATGGAGAGTTTTTAATAACTAGAAGAAAGAAATAGGAACCAGAATGCAGTCCTTTTTTATTGTTGATGTTAGTCTTAATCATTGATTTCACCGCATGAGAAATTGCCAAATGGCTAATGATTCATTCCTTGATGGTGCTGTCTTTTCTGAAGTAAGAGTTTGTATGGACATATCTTTTTCAAGTTCAGCTGTTTATTATATTTCTTGATTATGACCTCGCATTATGGAGTGTACAAAGTAGATGCTCTTTACTAATGGTAACAGGTTTTGTAACTTCAGCCTCAAAACCCCCAATGTGCCAACATTAATATCTGTATCTGTTGCAGTCAGTTTGAGCCTTGCTTGATGCGGTTCCTTCCTTTCCTTATATTTGAGTTCATTAGATATTAGGGAATGAGCTCATTTTCTAATGCAATTGTACAAGCTATTCAAATCTTGTGTATGTCTCATACAAGTAATGGACCCAAAGGATCCAATTAGTTGACTTGTGTACTATACGTAGAGATGATTGTGCAGTGACTGATTTTTTAAAAAATAAAAGACCCGACCATCCTGACAATAAGTTCTAATTTTGCATGAAAAAATAAAATAAAAAATTTAATGATTAAAGAAAAGAGAGACAAAAATGTTATCTTTCTTACATCTAGCATCCAAGGGTGTGACTTTTTTTGATGACAAGGGAAACCCGCAGCCGCTACCCTTTCGGGTGCGCACAACACAGGAGAGGTAACCCGCACTAGGCAAACCCGGTGCGACAAGCTCGACCCAGAAGGCAAAACCCCTTACTTTCGCTGCAAGGGATTTCGAACTTGAGACCTCCAACATGGAAGTACCAAGCCCAAACCACTGGCCACCCTGAAGGGTCCCAAGGGTGACTTCAAAAGTGGTCATTTTGCCCGTCGAGAACCCGAGAAAGTGGAAGGTGCTTGTGTTGGTTGGAGTTTTATGTGTAAGGTGTCAGGCGAAGATATAGACCACCTCCTTCTACATTGTCGTGTTGCTTTGAGGTTATGATGCACAATTCTGGGATGTTTTGGACTCTCTTAGGTGATACTAGAGACAGTAAAGTGTGTAGTTTTTGGTTGGTGTGTCACTTTGTTGGGAAAAGAAAGAGAAGACACAAGGTTGGAGTGTTGCCCACTTCCATTTATGTGTGCCGTGTTTGGAAAGAGAAATAGGAGAGGGTTTGAAGGAGTAGTGATGAATTTTGTTTAATTGAGGAGTAGCCTCTTATCCCTTATTTCTTTTTGGTGCAACCATGAGGTTCCTTGTTGAATTGAAGATTGGGTGTCTGTTGCATAAAACCATGTTTTTATAGGGTAGGTTATCAACCTTTTCTTATACCTCTTGTATACTGGCGTTCTTTTGCCCACATTTTAATGGGGTTTATTTACTGTGTAATTTATAAAAAATGCTTAATTATTTAATGATTGCTACTATTAAATTCAATGATATGCCTTGTATAATAGGTAATTGTGCGCATGCATATCCTTGCAGATTAAATGATATTGAAGTGAAAACTATAAATTATGTGATGTTCCCTTTTGAGATTTCTCTTTTCTCTAGCTATGCTTGTGCTGCAGACTGGACAATATCTTTTGTAATGTTTTGCGCAGAATCGGCAGCTGTGCCATCAAATCAAGGAAAATTGAGGCTTAACGCAGAAATTCCAACCGATTCTGAACTTATGGAATTGTTACATATTGAGCTAGCCGGGGAAGAGAGGATTGCTGCACATGAGTTCTTTATGACATTGGCAGCATGTAATACGGTGATTCCTATTCTTACCCACAGTTCATCTTCGGATGAAGTGCATGACACTGTTGGCACCATTGAGTATCAAGGTGAATCTCCTGATGAACAAGCACTAGTTGCTGCTGCTTCTGCATATGGATATACACTTTGTGAGCGGACATCTGGTCATATTGTGATTGATGTCAATGGTGAGAAACTAAGGTAGTTGCTCTCACTCAAAATCTCTAATTTGGTGTTAGTGCACATGGACACTTGTAGAACTTAACTAAATATTGTAGATTAGTCTAGTAGGTGTGATGTACTCTATCTATGACATAGGAATGTTTCTGAAGCATAGTTTCTTCTCTCCTTAAATTTCAATTTTCTCTTCTTGTTTACTTTGTTTTATTTAGTTGTAAAAATATCTTTTGTTATAGAATAGTCTGTTCTCCCTCCTTCAGAATTGGGGACTGATGTATTGGCCTGCTGCCACAGGTTGGATGTCTTGGGACTGCATGAGTTTGATAGTGTACGCAAAAGAATGTCTGTGGTCATCAGATTCCCAAGTGGTGCTGTGAAAGTTTTGGTTAAAGGGGCTGATACTACGATGTTTAGCATTTTAAGGAAAGACCACAAAAGCCACCACGACATACAAAATGTCACTCTTAGCCATTTGAATGAGTACTCATCTGAAGGTTTGCGGACCCTGGTTGTTGGTGCAAGGGATCTTACAGGAGAAGAACTGGAGGAGTGGCAATTCATGTATGAGGATGCTAGCACCTCTTTGACCGACAGATCAGCAAAATTGCGCCAAACAGCATCTCTTATTGAATGCAACTTAACTCTACTAGGGGCCAGTGCAATTGAGGACAAACTACAAGAGGGCGTACCGGAAGCTATTGAGTCTCTGCGTCAAGCAGGAATGAAGGTTTGGGTTCTTACTGGAGATAAGCAAGAAACTGCAATTTCAATTGGTATGTCTTGCAAACTCTTGACCTCAGACATGCAGCGGATCATCATTAATGGCACTTCAGAAAACGAATGCAAGAGGTTATTGTTTGATGCTAAAATCAAATATGGTATAAACTCTGCAAGTTGTTGTAATCAAATCTCAACATGCCAGAGTGATGCAGAAAATAGTTATCTTGAAGCTTCTGCTAGTATGCAGACAAGTAATTTGCCAGAGCCGCATGCAGGAGAGGAAGGAGTTTCTGATGGACCTTTGGCGCTCATTATTGATGGGAATAGTCTGGTATACATCTTAGAGAAAGATCTCGAGACCGAGGTATGAACCATTTCTCCCTTCTAAGGCTTTATTGTGATAATATACATGTTGTGGTACTTTTTTTCTTCTTTTTGTGTAGCTTGTGTCCTAATGTGTGATTGCAATCCTTCCACAGCTATTCGACCTTGCAACCTCATGTAGGGCTGTGATTTGTTGTCGTGTTGCTCCCTTGCAGAAGGCTGGAATTGTTGACCTAATAAAGAGCCGCACAGATGATATGACACTAGCTATAGGTGATGGTGAGTTAGCTACATCCAATGCCTTGTCTGTACAAGGGAAAACTTATGTCAAAACCTTCGTTGGTTGTTGGAAGAATGCAGTTCTATGATTTGTGCATAAAGTTTTAAAGTTATTTTTTGGAGTCATGTTTTAAGGTTTTTCATGTGCATTGCGTTACTGCTTTTTGAGATGCATTTCATGGGACGATTTTCTTCATTTGTTTGCGCCTAATTTAAATCTTGCTCAGGGGCTAATGACGTTTCAATGATCCAAATGGCGGATGTTGGTGTTGGATTATGTGGTCAAGAAGGGCGGCAAGCAGTGATGGCATCAGATTTTGCTATGGGACAGTTCCGTTTCCTGAAAAGATTGCTCCTTGTGCATGGACATTGGAATTACCAGCGAGTTGGTTATTTGGTTCTGTACAACTTCTACAGAAATGCTGTTTTCGTTTTCATGCTTTTCTGGTATTCTTCTTTTTCCTTCTGGCCTACATTCTTTCATATAGTATCTGGGCAACAGCACGCCCTCTTCCCATTGAAAAGAAAAGAGGAAACTATACATTTAAATCAGTGGTAGTACATATTTTTGTGCTGATTTTTGGATGTTAATAACTTTACTGATTACATACTTGGGACTGCTTGGGAAAAAAACTTTAAGGTGAAGATCTCTGGCAGTCGGTAATTGGCTAGTTCAAGGAAAGGTCGTGTTAATGAAAGAGACAATATCTGTGTGTGTGTGTGTGTGTGGGGGGGGGGGGGGAGATTACATCAACATACCCATTGTAATCTCACAAGTGTGGGGTCTATGGAGGGTGTTGTGTACGCATCCTCGTGAAGGTCGAGAGACTGTTTCTGATAGACCTCGGCTCAAGTAAAGCATAAAGAAAATCACGTATGGAAAAGGTGATACAACAGTGAAGCAGTCATGTTGAACATAATGGAGAAGAGTACTGTAGCAATAACACATAATACCATAAGCAAATTAAACACGTAACAATAAGATCGAAGAACAAGATAGTATGAGAGTAGTAGTAATAATACTGATAAGGGAACGATGCTCGACTACCTACTGATCTTTTAACCTGATCCTTGATCTCATCCTCGTATCGAGGGTCATGTCATTGGTAAGCTGCAAGTATGCCATGTCCTGTCTAATCACTCTCCCCGATACTTCTTCGGCCTACCTCTACCTCTCTTCATACCCTCCACAGCCAACCTCTCGCACCTCCTCACTGGACATCTGTGCATCTCCTCTTCACATGCCCAAACCATCTCAGCCTGGGTTTCTTGTGTGAAGCAAAGAAAGGGGGAAGGGGGGGGGGGTGAATAGTCATGAGTAGATTTAAATAAGATTTTAGTCCTGTAAATTAGAGGAACTAGGATATGAAGATTATTGTTCAGTATAGCACTGTGGAAAGTGGTTATGGAGTTGCCAGTTCATCCATATCCTGATGCTTAAAACTGTTGGCCTGAATCACTGTACAATGTGACATTAATGCCAAGAAATACGAAAAGAATCTTTTCTCTGACAGTAGTGTCTCCTGACCTAAGAAGGCAAAAGAAAATTTTAAGGCGAGTTCGCAGTTAATGTGTAAGGAGAGTAGAAAGCATATTGATTATTTGCTTCTATATTGGAACTGTTCTCAAAACATTGGTTCTAATCTCCAGATGGTTGATGTGAGTGGTGTGTACGTGTGTTCATGCCGGTAATTTTGGCTTTGATTTGCATTTGAGGGCAATGGAAATTAAACTGTTTCATAAATTATGCTTGGTTAAAGGATGGGGGAGGGCAGATGGACTAGTCTTCTTTAGGTGTGAAGCATTATCCTTTCCTTGTGTTTAGCTTGACAGAAAATGAAGTAAAAAAGACTTACCTACTCATCTCTTTGTAATCCTGTACTTTAGCATCATCTATGAAGTTTACCAATGAAAGGAACTCTGCAAACTGGGATAGAGAGAGTGGGTTCTTCCCTTTGTATGTTGTGCCTTCAAAATATTTTTTTTTGCGATGCTGAGGATGCATTCTTAATATTTGTTTTCTAAATGCTGACTACCTGAGTTTGATTAATCAAATTCGCAATTTTTTCATGCATTAGAGTCCCCTCTTCTTTTAATTGTTGTCAAATTATCGTGTTTTATGATGCAACACTAAAGTAATAATGCATTTGTCATCTGACTATATTCCTGTTCTTGGTAATGTTTAGGTACATTTTGTATGCAGCCTTTTCTACAACATCTGCGTTGACAGATTGGAGCAGTGTGTTCTATTCTCTCATCTATACTTCCATACCTACTTTAGTTGTTGGTATTCTGGACAAGGACTTAAGTCATAAGACACTACTGAAGTATCCAAAACTCTATGCTGCTGGCTATAGACAGGAGAGTTACAACATGAAACTCTTCTGGGTCACAATGCTTGATACAGTGTGGCAGAGTCTTGTACTCTTTTATGTACCATTGTTCATCTATGATCAGAGTGATATCGACATATGGAGTATGGGTAGCTTATGGACAATCGCTGTTGTGATCCTTGTAAACATGCACTTGGCAATGGACGTACAGCGGTGGTTAATATTTACTCATATGGCAATATGGGGGTCAATTGTTATCACATATGGCTGCTTGGTGGTGCTGGACTTAATACCTGTCTTCCCCAATTATAAGTTAATATTTCCTTGTGAAGTCCTATTGGGTCTAAGCATTTTTAAAGTTATTGAGGTTCATGGCTTGGTACTAACTTAATTTTTTTCTTCTTCTTGCAGTACAATCTTTCAATTGGCAAAATCGCCTACTTACTGGCTATCTATTTTGCTTATTATAGTTTTGGCTTTGCTTCCTCGCTTTATTGTCAAAGTTATAAACCAAAGTTTCCGCCCTTCAGACATCCAGATAGCTAGAGAAGCAGAGATCCTGAAGAAAAATCACAGCTATATTATGTCTAGGCCAGATCATGATACAAGCTAGTGCCTCCTGTTTATGTTGTCAATCACCCTATTTTGGTGTAGCTCCTTGAGTTTCCCTATACTTGACTTCCTATGGCATGCAGGGTTAGAAGTAGGTAGGTAAGTCATTTACTCCTGTACATTTGTTTGATACTTTTTTTTTGTCTGTCCATCTTTCTGTATCTTTCCTATGATATCCGATATCCCCCTTTTTTTGAGTTGGAAGTAAATAATATCTCTACCTCCATTTGGATTTTTTTTCTCCAGTGTTTCATTAGCTTTCCGTATTCACTATCATATGGTTATTATATATAGTATTAGAGTGAAAATTACAGTTACAAAGAGGCTGGCAGCATCGTGTCTCAGTTTTAATAAATTATTATTTGGAGAAGTGTCTGCTAAGTAATGCTAAAAATTACCAAAGCCATCTTTTTGATTCCTGGCATTGACATGCTACCCCTTTTCAAATTATATCTGAAATGAAACCAGAGAAGTGAGTAGTGTTGAAAATGTAATGGGATGAAGAAGTTGGTACTAACTTCAATTGTATGGATGCATAATCTGTATCACACAGGTTTTGCTTTTGCTCTGTTGGTTCTTGGGGAAGGGGGAAGCTGAGGAGAGTGAAGAAAGCATGCAATCTGTGATATCAACTGTTAAGTGTCCCACATTAGTCGGGGAAATGAGCTTTTGCGTCTTCATATAGATTTAGGCAATCCTCACCTTATGAGCAGTGAGGCCCAGTTTCATCTTCTTAACATAGTATTGGGTTGAGAGTTGAGACCCATCCAAATTATTGGTTATGCTGTGTTGGCTCATGTTATTGTTGTCCATGCTCTAGATGTCTAGGCTTGGGCGTGCTGGGAGGGGAAGGTGTTACGTAGCCCACTTTGATCGATAGAATGGATTGTTGTCTTCTTATATGGTTTGAGACAATCCTCATTCAGCGAGTGAAGTTTTGGGGTAGAGTTAGGTCCAAGTTCCTTTTTCACATTGAAATTGGGGCAATGTCATCACTAGAATTGAACCGAAATCCATCATGTTGTGTTGTGATATGTGCTGTAGAATATTTCTGTATAATGCATTTCTGCCATTTTTGGTAAGTTTCATTGCATGTGTAGCTGTAGCTTGTGAGACGATCTGGGATTTCTTTGATTGCTTCATACCTTGCACCTTACATCTGCTATGCAAAGGCTTGCCTCGATGGAAGACTTTGTTTCAAACTTTTGTAGTACTGGCTACTGAGTGGACCATGCTTATGATGTCTTATAAATGCTTCAGATGAGCTACTCCAACTCAATGTCAGCAGGTGAAATCGGCGACAATGTGAAAGGGAAACAGAGTCACCATGTAACGGAAGAAAGGAAAGCAAGGGTTAACTCAAGAGCTAAATTTGTCGAGAGTTGAAGCACAGCTGAAGAAACAATCTGGTTGAGAGCAACGGAACACATGAAGGTTTTTGAATGGATTTTGTTATTTGTTGTTGATAATAACACTATTGGGCTTGTTTTACAAGAAGTGAAAATGATAGGGCTCTGCTTGTTATTAGTTATTCAGCATAATTCCCACATAAAGAAAGAGAATTGAGGAGAGAAATACAAGTGTATCATAGTTTTACCTGTAAAGATTGAGGTTTCTTATCCTTGCTCTTGTAACAAATTAAAGGAAAAAGGAAACTGCTCTTGATTCATAAACTTATCTGTGATTTTGTAAATCTGTTAACCCCCCATTTGAAATAATTTTTTTTTTACATGTTGAGCAGGGGCGGTTTAACAGAATCTTACTGTCTAAAGTTAAATTCCGGTAAGAAACCTTAAGACTTGTATGAGATTTGGAACTGTATTGGTACAAATAATGTGTTATGTTTTGGTTATCTACTTTATTAATATGGTTAAAGTTAAAAAGTATGTACCACTTAATTTATTTACAAACCTCTCTTCTTTCTTGCAAGTATATAGCCTTTATTTTCTATAGCAATTGCAGAGCATAGTAATAATAAGAAAGATCAAATTTGTTTTCATTAACCTTCTGGGTATATAGTAAAAGAAAGTAATACACATTACTAAAAAAAATAACCAAAATAGTATACACGCTACCACCAGTAACATTTTACCTATTATTTTATTCATCAAAATTTGACAGTAAGTGATGAAAGAACGAACGTTAACAATGTCAATAACGAATTTGCTTCAACTTATGTCTGTTGCTTAAATTCTATTTTTTTTTCTTTTTAATTAAATTTATCCTTTTTCTTTATTCGTTTATTTTTAACATGGATATGAAAAATGTAATTTCTTCGATGTTTATGCGAGTTGTTATATGTTAGAATTGTGAAAATATTATCAGTTTGTCTATGTTTAAAATGGTGTAGATAAAAAATTAATTCAAGGTAAATTTTGTAGTTTTAGACTTGACCTAATTAGTAAGATTTTAATAACACTGGCTTGCTTGTTTAAAATAATAAGAATTACACTGTTTTATTTCAACCACTTTATTTTCCGTCTTTGTGAAAAAATAATTGGTTCAAAATAGTTGTCATTTAAAAAAAAAAATCAAGGTATAATTAGTTGTGTGTTTTCACCTCTATCTTTATTCATAAATATAGATAGATATTTTGGATAAAAGATTTAAATTATTTACTCAACACCAATATTAATAAAACATTTATCAAATATTCATTTTTACAATTATTGAAATGATTTATTACCAATATTATAAGTATAACTGCAATCGCTTTTTAAAAAAATGTAGTTTAACTATATTACGTTATTAATAATAACGATTTATGCTAACAGTAGTTGGTTTCTCTGTTTTCTATCTGTTAATTTTTATAAATAAAATAATAGATAAAACGTTACTCATAATAGCGTTTATACTTATTTTGGTTACTTTTTAAGAATATGTGTTACTTTTGTTCATTTATTTTATATTTATATTATTTTGGTCAAACCTTCTGTAAAAGAACTAGAAGATATAAGTCACAAAACATGATCAATGCAAATAGACATCACCTTAAGTCACACGTGAGATACTTTTTGAAGTAATCTTAATTTATTGTTGTGGGAGATTTACCTTTAACCGATACATAAGACCATGTGAGCTATCAACAAGGAATTCAGTGTCTATCACACATCAAAAAAGGGTGTCCTACTTGCCAAAGAAAGACCATGAATAACTTCTCGCTTATATGGATCTACTAGCTAATATTTTAAGGCAATCATCCTATGGGGGCACAAAGGTATGAAAGAAAAAGATTGCTTCTTGAAACTCGGTCTCTACTAACGACAGAGCTCCCATATCAATATCCTCTCGGTGCTAAGCGCAAATCTCACGGAATAGTCATTTTCTTAATTAACTTTTCTTTATTAAGGATACGTTATCTTACCAATCCAAGCTAAGTCATATATCGTCATCCATGGAAAGGTACGATGAAGTAACCAATCCAAGCTAGGTTTGACTAGAATAGCTCCTTATGATCTTTGATTCATTTTAGGTGAGAAAACCTTTCAACCTTAGAATCCTTAATGTGAGAAAACCTTTCACATTCATGCATGAGTTAGTTATGTGATCAATCCTAGAACAATTAACCACAACAACAACATATATGCTTTTACTCTCAAAACAATCTACTTCATACCTCATCAATTCCATAAGAATTATGCAGGGCTGTGTATCAGTCGGTTTGATTTGGTTTTAAAGTCTTTGGCTTATTGGTTATCGGTTTGTAGAGATGCTAAACAGTTATAGAACCATTAAAATATTGACTTATCAGTTATTGGTTTATTGATTATTAATCGCTATCAGTTCGGTTATCGATCTAACCATTAAGATTTGACATAAATAACCATTGAAAATCACTTAGAAACAAGGTGAAAAATCAAATAAACCATGCACATGAGTTCACAAGTTACATCTTGCTCAAAAGCAAACACTTTTACATTATAGTCAGTAGAATAACCAATTGTTTGAGACAACAAAAAATAAAAATAGAAAATCAAACTCTAAGTCAATGACTTTATGTACAAAATGGTATAAATATAATTATTTAATTTATCATATGGTAATTATCGGTTAATCTATTAAGAAAAAACCTCAAACCGTTAAGAATCGATAACCTGATAATACAATAAAATCCAAACCGTCTAGATCAATAATTTTTTACTAATAAATCAATAACTTTTTTTCGATTCGAATTATCGATTTCGGTTCGATTTTGAACCGCCCTAATAACATGCATAATTCCATAATTCACCTTTGCTAGTTCAAGAGCTACTTTAATCATCAATATCTATGTTAAGCATGAGTTCATGGGGATTCACCTTAAAATCATGAGATTATTCAATTCATGCATAAAAGTTCATAAATCAATATCTTTAAAAAAACATTACATAGAGAAAAAAATTCTATCTCAAGTGGAGATTTCTAACTTTATAAATTGGAGAATTTAGGAACTATTTAGGATTTTCTTAGGATTTAGGGATTTAGGGATTCAGGTTAAGGGGTATTTAGGGTTTTTATATGGTTTAAGGTTTATGATTTTTTAGTTTTTATTTAGGTTTACAATTTTTAAAGAGCTTTCTAGAGTTTTAAAGAAATATTTAGGGTCTTTTAGATTTAGGTTTTTTAAGGTTTTTTAGGATTTAAGGTTTCTTAAGACTTGCTTTTAGTGTTTAGAATTTTTTAGAATTGAAAAATTCTTAGGATTTTTTAAGAATTTAAGAATTCTTAGAAATAGGATTTTTTTATGATTTAGGGTCAGTTCATTACATAGCAACCACAAATGACTAATAACAATGAATTCCTTTACAGAGTTCTTTATAAAGAATATTTCCCCCCACCTTCACAATTCCAATGAAGGAATGAAGGACTATTTAGGGAGGAATCTAGTTCCATAAGCACTTCAGCTGGAAAGATATAATACCATAAAGAAAAATAGAAAATTTTGAATCAACAAAAAAATAACCTAACCTTTTATCGCGTCACTATCATTCTCATTTGTATTAACGAGAATGTGGAATAAGATACTTGAATGATTTTATTTATATCTTTCTATGTCATATACAAGACTTTATATACATGAGACATTGTATAACAGAATCATCTAGATCTCATGACATATGAGTTTCTATTGAATCATATATTCTACTAAAATAAGAAAGAGATATTTCTAGATTACAACAATTATCTTAAAATCTTAAAGGATCAAATCTTGATGTGGAGAATATCTTCTATTAACCAACACTCCCCCTCAAGCGGGTAAATGAATATCTTCAATTCCTAGATTGCTTTTAGATATTGAAACACATTATTTGACAGTCCTTTTGTTAAAACATCGGCTACCTAATCTTTTGTAGATACAAATGGCGTACAAATGAGCCCGCTATCTAATTTTTCCTTAATGAAATGTCTGTCTACCTCAATATGCTTAGTGCAATCATGTTGTACAAGATTATGAGCTATACTTATTGCTGATTTATTATCACAATATAGTCTCATAGGTCTTTCCCATCTTTTCTTCAAATCATCAAGGATATCTTTAACCATAAGAACTCACAAACTCCTATAGCTATAGATCTAAATTCGGATTCTACACTTCATCTGGCTACTACATTTTGTTTTTTACTCCTCCAAGTCACCAGATTTCCTCCTAAAAAAGTGCAATATCCAAAAGTTGACTTTCTATGTACTAATGAACCAGCATAGTTTGCATCAGTATAAGCCTCTAAAACCATGTCTCCTCTTTTGAATAATATTCGTTTTCCTTGACTTCCTTTAAGATATTATAGAATCTTGTTGACAGCTTGAAGATGCATTTCTCTAGGATCATGCAAAAAATAGCTAACAACACTTACAACAAATGCAATGTCCGGCCTTGTATTGGACAAGTAAATCAATTTCCCTACAAGTCTTTGATACAAGCCTTTATCTACCACAACATCTTCTGGAGCATTGCACAATCTAAGATTATATTCAATTGGTGTAGCCATTGATTTACATCCTATTTTCCTGCTTCAGCAAATCAAACACATACTTTTGTTGGGAAATAAAGATTCCTTGTTTTGAGTGTGCCACTTCAATTCCCAAAAAATACTTTAATTTCCCAAGCTCTTTGATGTCAAATTCCTTGAGTAAATACGTCTTCAAATTTTGTAGCTCATCTGAATCATCACCTGTTTCTGAGTTTCTATGAATAAAAGTCTCCTTGAATTTGTCGATACCCTATCTTGAACATAACATTTGTAAATCTTCCAGACTATGCACAAGGTGATTGCTTTAATCCTTAAAGTGCCTTTTTCAGTCTGCACACCATTCCCTTCTTGCTTTCAAAACCATGTGGCACCTCCATATATATCTCCTCATCTAAGTCTTCATGTAAAAAGACATTTTTACATCAAATTGTTGTAGGTTCCAATTAAAAGCTTCAACCAATGATAACAAGATTCTCACTGTATTCATTTTTGCCACGGGGGCAAGTCTCCAAATAATCGATTCCACAGGTTTAGGTATAACCCTTTGCTACCAAACGTGCTTTAAATCTTTCGATGGACCCATCTGACTTATATTTCACAGTAAACACCCATCTGCATCCGACCAACTTCTTCCCTTTTAGTAATTCCACATTTTCTCAAGTTTTATTTTTTTCCAACGCTTCCATTTCAACCTTTATAATTTTCTTCCACTCTTTGTTTCCTAATGCTTCAGAAAAATTTTTGGGGACAGGAATTGTGTAGAGGTTACAGAGTAAAGTTTTATTTTTTGGGGATAGATTTTGATATGTCATGAAAAGGCTCGAAGGGTGTTGTGTTCAAATTTTGGTTCCTTTTCTAAGGGCAATGGGAAGGTCAAGATCATTAGGTTGGTTAGGTTCTTCATGATCAGCTTGGTTTGGTGTTTCTGATGGTTCACTAGGTGCATGATGGGTACTAGGAGCAATAACCTTAGGAGATGATTGCAGTTAAGTAGTTTGATCAGTTAGCCTCTTTCTTCTGGAATAAACTTGCAATGGTAGATTATTTTCTAGAATTTTATTATTTATATCCAGATTAGGAGACTCAATGAGTTCATTGAATTTAGAGCCTCAGTTGATTGAAGGAATGATGACTCAAACAAGGATTTGGCACGACCAGAAATAGAAAAATCAAATAGTGAAAAGTCCAGAGGTCCCTCTCCCTTCAATGACTCCCCTGATAGTAAGAATGACCAAAAAAGGATCCACTCTCATCAAATGTAACATCAGCTGAAAGAAAGAATTTCTTCGATGATGGTTGATAAGACTTGTAACCTTTTTGAGTTGGAAAATATCATATGAAAACACACTTAATAACACGTGGGTCTAATTTGTCTCTATTTTGAGAATGAATATGAACATAGGCAACACTCCCGAAGAATCTAGGAACAAATTTATTGGAAATTTCAAAATTCGAAAAGAAATTCCTAAGAGTATCAACTGGACTTTTAAAGTTCAGAATTCTTGATGGCATTCTGTTACTAAGTCCCCCCAATACCGTTTTGGCACCCTTTTTTGAAACCATAGTGATCTAGTCATGTCAAGTAACAGACTGTTTCTTCTCTATGCTACGTATTTTGTTGAGGAGTATTGACACATCAGGATTCATAAATAATTTCCTCTTTTGGAAGAAAATAGAGAGGGTTTCATTAAAGTAGTCTTTGACATTATCAGATCGAGATATTTTAATAGGCACATCATATTGGGTTTTGATAAGATTAAAAAGGTGGGAAGAATTCGACTAACATCTGAATTTTGCTTTAGCAAATAGATCCACGTTACTCTTGTACAATCATCAATGAACGACACAAACTATCTAGCACCAGAAATATTAGAAATGGAAAAGGGTCCCAAATACCACTATGAATAAGAGAAAATGGAGTTTAATTTCTTTTGTGACTAATTGGATAGAAAACCCATTGATATTTTGCAATTTCACAATCATTACAATGAAAAGACTCAACAATCAAATCTTTGAACAAAGATGGAAATATCATTTTGATTACATAAAAGGAAGAATATCTTAACTGACGATGATAAAGCCATACTTTTTCTTTATTGAACATAACAAATTCAGAAAAGAATGAACTAGATAAGGAATTTATTGTTGTATCTCCACCGTTGTTAACATCCAGACAATAAAGACCGTCTTTCTCACTAGCACGCCCAATCATTTTTTTCGTGTTCTGTTCCTGAAATAAGCAATGAAGGGGAAAAAATTACTCGGCATTTGAAATCTTTAGTGAGTTTCTGGATAGAAATAAGATTTGCATATAACTTTGGAACATGAAAGACATATTTAAGTATCTAGGATTTTTCCAGTGGTATGTCTCCTTGTCTAGATACAGTAATAACTGCACCATCAACTATAGTTATCTTTTTATAGCTAGGAGAAGGAGAATATTATATGAAGAGATAAGAGGAACTAGTTATGTGATCAGTTGCTCCGGAATCAATCACCCATATTGGAGAAAGTTTGTCTAAGACATTAATAACAAAAGAATAAGAAATACCTGTGAAGGACAATGAACAACTACTTGCTGAAGTTGAGTGTGGATTTGTTTTATTAGTCTTAGGGTTACTTGTTAAATGTGCCTAATTTTCACCACTATTGTTTCTGTTTGGAGGTCTACCATTGAGTTTCTAGCATCTCTTTCGGGTATGCCGATATTTTTTGCAACAGGTACAATAAAAATTGTCCCTGTTGAATGGCGGTTTGTATGAACATGTGGTATTGATGGTACTCTTCAATTGTGAAACTTCAGAATCTTTTGAACTTGTTCCCTTTTCAAGCATAACACTCCTTCGTCCTTCTTCTGTCATAATATGGTAATTGTCTCATTCAATGATGGAAGATCTTCTTTTTCTAAGATTTGAACTCTTACAAAATCAAATTATGCATTTAGTTCATGCAAGAAAATCATAAATCCTTTTTCTTTCAATAAATCTTTTCATAATTATAACAATCATGTTTACAACTCATTTGAATGCAATGATAATGATCCATTTCTTGCCATAACCCATGTAAAAAGTTAGAAAATTCAGTGACAGGTCGAGCTCCCTGTTTTGCTGCAGAAAGTTCTGTTTTTATTTCATAAATTTTGGCAGCATCATGTATTTTAGAGTACGTCTCCTTCACTGCATCCCAAATTTTTTCAGCGGTGCTAAAAAACACAACGCTATCGCTGATTTTTGAAAGCATAGAGTTTCATAACCAAGGCATCACAATTGCATCGTGTTCATCCCATGCATCAAACGTGGGGTCTTCTTTAGATGGATCGTATTTGTCATTTACCCTTTAAAAAGGTACGAACTAGTTGAGCCCATTTCAGGTAATTTTTCCTTTCAGCCGATAAGAGATGTGAATGTTTTGCATATCACCAGATGAAACTGTAGAGTTATTCTCTACAGTTCCAAAAACAGTTCGAGAGACTGAAATAGTTGCAGCAACAGTCACTTTTTCTGGCATGGTTCTTGAATGGTTTCAAGACAAGATGAATAAAATTCGTAAGGAATAAGCGTAAAGCTATGATACCATGTGAAATAAGATAGTTGAATAATTTTATTCAGATCTTTCTATGTCATATACTATATTTTATATACATGAGAGATTGTAGAACATAATCATCTAGATCCCATGAAATTTGGAATTATATTAAATCATATATTCTACTAAAAAAAAGAAAAGGATATTCTAGATTACAACAATTATCTTTGAGATCTTAAGGAATCAAATCTTGAAGTGGAGAATATCCTTTATCAACCAATAGAGAATAACGGTGAATACTGCAACAGTAAAAAGAAAAAAGGTATGTTGTCCAGATTCAAGAATGAGCTTATGAACCGTGTACTCCTTACTTAGATTCTTGCATTATCTTTCACAAGGCTTGGGGTCAGTTCCTGGAAACCTTCCTTACCTTGTCTTATCTGACTTGGATTCACTGACCGTGGAATCTTTCATCGTCCTTAAGCCCTTTCTTACAATTTTTTTTTGATATGTTACAATTTCAATCAATACTCAAATGAAAATATATTTATATTCAACGAGTTAAAAATTACTTTTTTTTTTACATATTTTACGTTTTCTCTCTTGTACTGTTGATTTCTTTCTCAAAATATATTATTAATCTTTGTTCTGGTTAACAAATATCTTGAATTCACTTGTTTTATTGATTTCTTCCTTTTATCATAATTATGAGTATTTGAAATGAGTTACACCATATTAGTCACTCCCTATCCCATTTTAAAGAGAAACTAAAGAGAAACTCCCCCAAAAATAAAGATAACGAGGGAAACAATGTTATTGATTTAAATAAATGTCTCTTGATCACTAATATGTTTAATATTTGTCAAGATAAAATAATACTAGCTAATATTTTATATTCCTAGATTACTTATGTAAACATTTTTTAAAAAATGATTTCATTTCATTTCATTCTCTCTTCTGTCAATTCTTATGGATAATATGACATATTGATGGTTGAAGTAGAAAGTGCTAAGTTGAATGAGAGCCAAAGTTTTGATCTATTTTTCAGAGTCAGATTTTCAACTGTTAATTCTAAAATTGAACGACTTTTACTATATAATAACTATTTTTAAAACGTTATAAGTTTGTTTATAATTCACATTAGAGTCAAAAATTCGAGACCATGTGGTTCTAAAATTATTAGATGTAATTTTTTGAATTTTCTAGAGGTAAGCCACCCTCCTTATGTTGAATCAAAGTGGAATGTTTGCATATTAATCAGAGCAGCCTTTGGTGTGTTCACAGACTAACCTAGACACTGCTTTAGGTCTAAATAATGGGAAAATTTAAGTGGTTTCATAGTGTAGTTTATAAGGGGAAAAATGTTTGAAATGTATTCAAAGTTTGATCGAAATTGTTGTTATGTATCAAATTTTGAAATGATTTTTTACCCCTTGCACTACTTAATAGTGTATTTTAAATGTATATATATGCCCACGTGGAATTAAAAAATATTGCATAATTATAAATAGTAATGTGTCCACGTCGCCACATATATACCTTTGAAACACACAATTAAATAGTTCAGGGGTAAAAGATTCTCCATAAAGTTTGATATCGTAATAACAATTTCGACCAAAGTTAAAATATTTTTCAGACCCTTTTTCCCTTCTATAAGAGTAAAAACACCAGATTTGTTAAAGTATTAGAAATAGTTTTAAAAAGTCATTTTTGTATATATTGATTTGAATTTGTTATTTTCTTTCACTTATTGGATTAAATTAGCTTTTCTCTTCTACCTATTGAATCAAAAATATATTTATATTCAAGGTATTGAAAATTACTATCCTTCCACTTATTAAACTTTGTTTTTCTCATGGTGTTGATGAATCCCATGTATTATTCTCCTAAAAAAAATATCTAACTTTTTCTAATCCCATTTATCAACTTTTTTATCCCATTTTCTAAGCTTTTGTATGACTACATTTAATCGAATTTTCACTAATCCATATATATATATATATATATATATATATATATATATATATATATATATATATATATATATATATATATATATATTATTATTATTATTGTAAGCTAATGTCACATCTCACATGATAACTTGTATAATAATAGTTTTTCACCTGCTCAAACCTTTGATATATCATATATGGAAATGGGTCAAAAGTTAGAATTATATTCAAGTGATTCAGTATCTTTTTAAAAAATACTTTATATATAAGAGAAGTATATTGAAAATATTCTTAAATTTGACATAAATATTAGTTTTATTTTTGAATTATTGACAATCTTAAAAACATTTTTTTATTTGACAAATTGAACTTAAATATACCCCGATCTTGTAACATGAATAGAATACACTCCTAAATTCTCGCCAAGTTGAGGGAGGTATTTTGAACACTTCTCTCGTCTTTTTATTAAGAGTCACATGCTTTTACAAGAGTTTGAGACCACTTGATATGTCATCAAACATAACTGGGGTGTATCTAAATTTTATTAATCAAATAGAGAGATATTTTTAAAAATATCAATAATTTGAGAACAAAATAAATAATTTGCATTAATTTTAGAAGTGCTTTCAATACTTGTCTCGCGATTCCCTAAATTCGCCCTTGACTATGATTATTGATAAGTACACAAACCCATATTTTAATGAACCAAACGATTCCCATATTACTTATGCGTCATCACTTAAAGGTGTGTAATTTGCCAAATTTCCCCCCTAATTTTTTATCAAATGGTTCAAATTTAGTACTATTACAATGTATCGTTGTGATTTAATAAATGGGGTTTGGAGAAATAAAGTATACATAAATTTTATTTTCATTTTTGTGTGACAGGATTCTGTGCTTCATGATGTTTTGATAATCTCCTCACAATTGCATGGACCTGATCCTCTGCAGAGAATGGAACTAGTTCAAGTTGTCAGAAGTGTTGAATAGCTGTAAAAGTTGTCTGCATCAGAAAGGTTGGTGAAGCGCACAGTAATTCACCAATCAGGAATGACTAGGTAGTTATTTTGATGGATAATAATCTTTTATTTTATATATATCAAAGATCAAACAACAATATCATTCATTCATTCAAAAGGAGAGAACTATTCGAGCTTCAAGAACAACAAGAAAACCGTGCAAAGTAATTTATTGCTTTTTGTGTTTGTTGTATGTTGTTTTTTTGTAATCGTTCTTAGATTGTAGGATTCGTTTCAGCTGTGATAGAAACGTTTCAGACTCGGGTGAATCATTGTAAGGCTGAGTTATGGATAACTTAGGTCTTTACTGCTACTCTATATTAATTAAGTGGATTAGTATATAGAGTAGTGTTGTATCTGCTCGTGCTCAGCTAAGTGATATGGAATATTACTTAGTGTAGAAATTAGTAGGTTAATCTCATGTTTTGTAACCGACTTAATTTGCATGTGTAAACACTTGTGATAATTGATGATCAAATTAACTTCTTTTAACTCAACCATGCCAAGAGCTTAATATAATAAAGTCAACAAAATTTTGACATTAATTTTCATGTGTGAACACTGAAAGTTATTTATATACGACTATAACCTATCCAAATATGTCCACCAAAATGTTCGTTAATGAGATTAAAATATCCCAACCCCAACAACTTGCACTTTTGACTAAACCATTATTAATTAGTAGAAAAAAAATATTATCTACATTTAAAAAAAAATTAAACAGCAACTAACTAACGTTTAATAAAATTAATTCTTTGGCACGTGGATGACGATATTAGGATGACAACACATTACAAACGTCATTAATTATGTGTGCTTTTACATTTTCTTAACGCTCCTTAATTAACCATAACATGGCCACTTTAATTATTTTTATTTGGTCATTGGTCATGAAGTAACTTTTTTTTTTAAAATAATAATTAAGGGTAGGTAAATTATATAGTAAGCTTTTATTTTATCTTATTTTTATATCGATGAAATGTAGTGACAAAATCAAAATTTTCATTTAGCTGAATAAGTCCAAATTAAGTATGAAGAAGTATACATAGGACAAAGTTAAAGATAGCTCAACATTTACTATATATATACATAAAAAATATTTTTTTTATCATGTATAAACATTATATTAGATAAGTTTATATTAAAAGAAACATCCTTTGACTCTACCTTACTCCGCTCCTAATGCAGTTGTTCAACTTAAGCTGACTATTAATTTGGGGAGGGGGGGGGGGGGGCATGAGACTCTCACACTTGTTGACTTCTTGCTATATACACACACACGTATAGTGCATTTGTAAAAGTCATGTTGGAAAGATTCAAAGACTTCACTCGCTGGTAATGATAGTCATAGGTTACTCCTACCCAATCACAAACAGAAATATTGAGAGACCAACTTTCATCCAAGTAATGAAAGGGGTCGGAACTAATTTGGGATTTCAGAGATAGAAGAGTCGAGTGATCCGTCGAAACAGTCGTAACTGAACAAGGCATAACATATTGAAGCAACGAGAGTAGCAATGTTAACAGAAAAGATGTCAAGGCTCTCTCCATATGTAAAAATATTACAAGTAGGAAAATGGTATTACTAGTAACATATCAGCATTAATGCAACTAAATTAGTGTATTCAATGAAACAAAAAAAAATGTGTCTTTTATTGTTTGTTGTGTTTTTGATATCCAAAGTGTTGAAAACCACTCATTTTAAAATCAATATATAAAGGCATAAAATTGACTCATATCATAAATATGGCATACCAATAATAATTGTTTAAATTATTCGCTTACTCTTGCTGGACGGATATATTTTATTTGTGTTATTCAGTTTACAAAATTTTATAATTATCTTCTTGAATATTTAAGCTATTGTAAAGAATTCATGATTTATATATGTTTGAGGAAATGCGGATATCTCTCTCCACGGGGACATATAGTGGAAAAGGACCTATCAAATTTCTCATGTTATTGATTAGTAGGTTAATCTCATGTTTTGTAACCGACTTTTACTCTTGCTTGTTGAAGATTAGTGAAAGTGGTTTTGAAAAGTCTTGTTGAGAACATGTCGTGATTTTCCTCCCTTGACCAAGGAGGTTTCCACGTAAAGTGACTGTCATCTTTATTTCTTGCATTTGTTGTTTATTTATTAAATATAACTGTGGTGAGGACCTAGTCCCATCTAAGTAAGTTGACACATACATTCCAACATTGCTAAAATAAAAAGACTGATTTTGATGAATCTTTGGCCAAAAAAAGCGTTTTCAAGTAGATTTTAATAAATATAAAAATAAAAACTATATGAAAATAGAGAATATGTCATAAATTGTCTTTAATTATTGGAATAAGTTTTAATTGGTCCCTTAACTATACTTTTATCGAATTTAGTTTATATTTAAAAACTTATCAACTTTGGTCCCTAAGTATACACTTATCGATTTTCAACTTTGGTCCTCAAGTACACACTTACCAATTTTAGTTCTTTAAGTATTCAAAAATTTATCAGGTTTAATCTTTGTCCATTTTTAAAAATAAAATAGCTTAAATTTATCTTACGAAACAATCTATTTAAGAAAAAAACTAAAAAAAAGTTACAAATCTATCATTTTATAAATTTAACTTCTGATAATTAAACAAATTCCCTTTAGTAGAGTCCTTGGAGTACAACTTTGAATTTCACAGGTATTAATTTATTTTTCTATTTATAATAACGTTTAGTATACTCAAAATCATTAGTAGCAATAATATGCTTTATTTTATCATCCGTTGAATAACATTGTGACTTATATCTTCTTTTCACGTAATTTTATTTTGAATCGTTGAAATTATGGTTCTTTGCATAAGAGTAATTAGAAGTAATAGTAGTGGGAAGAGAGAAACAACTGAAAAATGGCTAAAAAATTTAATTTCTCGAGACGTGAATTCTTTTGATATAATCCTAAGTTATTATATTAAAAATGGATGAAAACCAAACATAAATAAGTTTCCTATTACTTAAAGGACTAAAATTGATAAATGTATAGTTGAGAAATTAAAATCGATAAATGTATAGTTAAGAGACCAAAAAATTCGATTAAGATCTATTTTAGACATACTCTTATAGTTAATGGACTATATATGTCATTTTCTCGTGAAAATACTATAGGACAAGAAATATTAACAACAAATAGTAAAGATATAAGCTAAATAAAAAAAATAAATGCAATTTGAAGAAGAAAATAGTAATAGAATAATAATAAAATACTATAACCACGCTTTTCCACAGAAAAGAGGGAAGTCGTTCGACTAGCACCTCGACCTTCATGCTTTTCTATTTAGAATTACGTCTTCGGTAATTAAAAATGTGACATGTCATATATAATCACCTCTCTCTAAGTCTTTCTCGATCTACCTCTGCTTAGATCAATTATTATCAATCTCTCGCACCTCTTCACTGGACATCAATAAATTACTTTCTCAATTTAAGTAGAAATTGAGTTATTAATTTGTTAAAGAATAATTAAAATATTCATATGTATATGTATATATTTAGAACATGATCATTAGCATTTAAAATTATATTATTCTACAATTCAAAATTCATAAAACTAAAATTTGTCTCAATAATACCCCATTCAAAACTTACTCACTAAAAAAGATAAGCGCTTTGCCTTAATATGCATGTGTAAACACTTATGTTAATTGATGATCAACTTAATTTCTTTTAACTCAACCATGCCAAAAGCTTAATATAATAAAGTCAACATAATTTTGACATTAATTTTCATGTGTGAACACTGAAAGTTATTTATATACGATTATAACCTATCCAAATATGTCCACCAAAATGTTGGTTAATGAGATTAAAATATCCCAACCCCAACAACTTGCACTTTTGACTATACCATTATTAATTAGAAGGAAAAAAATATTATCCACATTTTTAAAAAAATTAAACAACAACTAACTAACATTTAATAAAGGCATAATACATAAATGTGTCATTTAATTTGACTTCAAATCACATTTATGCCCTTTAACTTTGGATGTGCACAAATAGACACGTAAACTTGTATAAAGTTGAATAAATAGACACACATGTCCTATATGTCATCCTACATGTCATTTTTTGTCCTACGTGTATTTTGTTATGTAGAACTCATGTGTTTATTTATTTAAAAGTTGGATAGTTAAAGTGTCTGTTTGTGCATTATAAAAATCGGAAAAGTTAAAATTTGAAATCAAGTTTCGAATTCAATATATGTATTATGCCTTTAATAAAATTAATTCTTTGGCACGTGGATGACGATATTAGGATGACAACACATTACAAACGTCATTAATTATGTGTGCTTTTACATTTTCTTAACGCTCCTTAATTAACCATAACATGGCCACTTTAATTATTTTTATTTGGTCATTGGTCATGAAGTAACTTTTTTTAAAAAAAATAATAATTAAGGGTAGTTAAATTGTATAGTAAGTTTTTAATTTATTTTATTTTTATATCGATGAAATGTAGTGACAAAATTAGAATTTTTATTTAACTGAATAAGTCCAAATTAAGTATGAAGAAGTATACATAGGACAAAGCTGAAGACAGCTCAACATCTACTATATATATATATGAAAAATATTTTTTTATCGTGTATAAAATTATATTGTACAAAATTTTTACCAAAAAAAACATCCTTTGACCCTACCTTACTTCGCTCGTAGCAATTGTTCAACTTAAGCTGACTATTAATTTGGGGGTGGGGGGGCATGAGGCTCTCACACTTGTTGACTTCTTGCTATATATACACACACATATAGTGCATTTGTAATACTTCAAGTATGGATATAATTAATTACTCAGTAGCTGATATGAGAAGATTAATAAAAGAGTTGAATTGTGGTGAGAAATTCACAAATGAGCTAAAATATTTGATGAAGAAACATAAGATTAATATTATGTTGGCTGAGGATTTGGTGGGGAAAATTATGACTTGTTTTTCCAAAACACTCTCAATATTAAGCTCCAGAATTGAGTTGCATCAATTTTCTCAAGTTTTGCCTTGTGACAAATCCTCAATTTCATCTTCTCTAAGTTCCAAGTACTCAATTGGTAGTTGCAACACTTCTCCACTAAAAGGTGTTAATCAAGAAAGATGCAACAAGAGAAGGTGATAATCAATGTTTGTGTTGTAGTTAATACTCTTACCATTACTTCATCCCCCCACCCCCACCCCACCCCACCCCCTGATTTTCGATGGACTTTTCGTTCGAAAATCCATGGTTTTCCCCCTCAACCACTTGTTGGACGGACTCAGTTGATATCTATTACTTATGATAGATATTTTGTGAAATATGCGTACGAGTTAGTCCAGATAAAATATCCAGATTTTTCTAGTAGTGATGATACACTCCTAAATTCGGATAAAATCAACTTCATACTTCATATTTTATGATAAATGAAAATTTTTTATAACCCCAATATGCTATGACATGCTTTAAGACCAAACTTTTAAAATACCTTCATTATAATTTCTTAAAGTCCGTATTGATTCAAACTATTTCACGTGAATTGCAAACTAGGGAGTATTAATAATTATCGTTAGTAAGAATGGTATATATCACAAACTTTTACTAATATTTTGTACAGAAAAATTTCAGCTACAACCATAAAAGAAGTTTCAACTTTGGTGGATGATGGCCATGTTTGGAGAAAATATGGCCAAAAAGAAATCCTCAATTTTCCACATCCAAGGTTAAAATTTTTTTTTCTTCAATAAATACATGAAAATTGTGATTGACACTTTATTTTACATAATTGATTGATATATGCAGGAATTATTATAGATGTACTTATAAATTTGATCAAGGATGTGAAGCAACTAAACAAGTGCAAAAAATTCAAGAAAATCCATCAAGGTTTAGTATCACATACCATGGTCATCACACATGCAAAATTTATCCATCAATTTCCCAAATACTCTTTGAATCTTCAAAAAATGAGGATTCTTCAATGTTATTGAGTTTCAATTCCAACACAAATAATTATTACCAACCTTATGTTAACTCATTTCATCCAACTTCTAAAGAGGAGATCTCTTCGAATTGTTTTTACCCTAATGTTGATCAAAGTCAATCATCAAGCAGGTTAGGTTATTTTCAACCGTCTGATGATGGTCTAATTAGAGCGACAATCTCATCAGGGTCGTCTGATCATATGGCCAACGACTCGTCTTGTACTACTAATTGTAGTTTAGAGATGGAGATGGAGATGATGCTGAGTTCTGTTGATTTTGAGGATTTAGTTCCTTTTGACTTTTGAATAATTGGTTTTGCTCCGAAAAATTCTTATTTACTCAAGTTGATTTCTAATATAATGTTAATGCAATTTTGTAACAAATTTAACTTATTAACATCAAATACACGCGCAATACATCTGCACAGAAAATATTTATTTTATTAGAAGAACACATCTCCATTCATATGTATAGATTGCAAACATTGGTAAATGGTCTAACCTTTGAAATTCATTTATTTTCCTAAGATTTAATAAATGGATGGAGAAAGTATACAACTTGCACTAATAATGACTAATTAAACAACAATCAATTATATAATTAATGCTAAACAGAAGTTGACATTTTTCTTGGCAGGCAGTACATGTAAATATGATGACAATATTAAGGTGACAACATATAATATTAATTAATAATTTCAGATTGGATTATATTTTGCACACATAATGTTCACACCAAACTAATAATTATTATAAAAATTGGGGAAAATTACTACCGTATCAAATTCACTCCTCACAGCCTAATGAAATTTTGCGTTGTGACAATTTTCTTCAAAATATTTTCCATTCGTACTAAACACACGCTATATCTAGGTTATATCTTATAATAGTTATATTAATATCATAAATTGTATTTCTTTTAGATCATTTTACTTGTCCTTCTTATTAAATAGATGTTATTTTAGAAAAATCAAGATATAATTTGATATATTCTTCTCATTTTGCCCTAGTCAATAATAATAATTAGGGATAAGGCATAAGTATCCATTCAGACTATGATCGAAATCTCAAAGACGTAACTTAACTAAACTAAGTTTCAATTATCCCTTGAACTCATTTTTTTTTTTTTGGTAATTTTATACATCTTTGACTTACGTGACACATCCTGTGACACCACACAATTGAAGCGTGTGGGATTTATTTGAATGTCATGTAAGCCAAAAGGTGTACAAAATTATAAAAATAAAAGGTTCAGGGGAGGGGGAAGGAGGGGGGTATAGTTACTTAGTTTAGTTAAGGTGCGTCTATGAGATTTCGACCATAGTCTAAAGATACTTATACGTTATCTCTAATAATTATTCTTGAAAAAGTTCATAAACATCAGAGTAATTAGCACAAAAACCTAAGAAAAGCACATATAATATGGTTGCTTAGATAACTCCTTTTTTTCTTACTGCAAATAGATAACATGTAAAATGAATAAAGATACCTCTTAGTTCATATTAAGTTAATTATTGAGGTCTGTTTCATCGTTCAAAATAAATGAATTATTCAAAGTTCAATAGATTTTTTAACTATTTTATACTTTTCCGAAAATAGTTTGGATAGATTAATAAAAAAGTATAATGAAACCTATACTTTATTTTTTGTCTTTAAATATCTTTCTAAGGGAATGTATCATACCCCAATGTTTCACTTTGTTAAAGGAAATAAAAAATAAGAATATGATAGCTCAAACATATAACTTCTTTTAAAATTCGCGTAAATAAAATATATGACAAGTAAAATGAAAATACCTAAGAAGTAAAATGATCAGGAGGGAGTAGGTATTACTTTGTTACCAAGGAAATTACAATCTAAACTAACTTTCCTTGTTACATTAATCTTTCTTTATTACTTAATATATACATTATGATTGCAAACTTTCAAGCTTAGAACTCCAAAAAAAATTAATACAAGATGCATAATCCCCATCCCAACCCTAACCCCACAAATTCACACAATACTTTTAACTTATTCTGACACGAATTTAACTTTCATATATATCGACAATACATAATTATCTCAAACTATATTTCAACAAAACCAATATTATATCATGAGATCAACATACACTACTAAAGAAAGTCCTTTTCCCCTTCAAGTACAAGATACATATAACCCCCCACCCTAACCCCAATAATTCACACAAATATTTAACTTAGCATATTCTAACTCGAGTTTAACTTTATCATACATAATTACTTCAATCCATGTTTCAACACTCCCCCTCAAGCTAAGCACAAGCCTTATTCATAGTTCTTGATAAATTTCCAGCAAAATCGCGTTCGCGTAGACCCCAAACCAATGCTATTGAAGAGACAACCACAGGAACAGGACCAAGCATCCAAAACAAAAGAGGAAATGTCATACAGAGTACTCTGTCACCAACAAAAGCCAATGTAAATCCTCTTTCAAATATGGTCTCTGTATGTGTTGGATTTATAGAAAATTCCCCTAAGGCATTAACCAAGAAATTAGCATCTATTAAGAAGCCAAGTGCCATTGAGCTACACAAGAAACTAGCCACCAAGAAAATTGTTGCTGATCCATATTTTAATACAATTGTTTTCCCTTTTTGTGACCCAAAAAAAGCACTAGTAAATAAGTTGCTAACTTTTAATGTGTTGTTTGTTAATGCAGCCATTGCTAATGTTATGAGAATTGTGATTGTAGCTGTTAGTATTGTCTCCATTAATGCATTTCGTAAACTTTGTACAGCCAATGTCCCTTTCTTTTCACTTCCCTATAACACATACAAAAAAGAGAGGAAAAAAAACGCGAAGTCAAACATCTAGAGTCAATAAATTCAAAATACATAATATCAAACCCATACTAACCCTAGCTAGATCTATGTTTGCTCATTAGAGTCAAGGGCGGAGCCACAATAGTAAATTACAAGTTTGGTAACATTCTGTATCTTTGGCTCAAATTTTATAGTCGTGTTAAAAACTCATGTAATATGTATGAATAACTCACTCAACTACAGGAATTGTGAACCAAGAACCAATAAACGAAAAATCCTGACCCCGCCTATGATTGAATCAAAGGTGAAGCCACAAAGGTAATTACGAGTTTGATAGAACTCAATAACTTTAACTCAAATCTTATATTTAAATTTTAAAAAAATCATTTAATATGTATAGATAATAAATGAACAATCTATCCACTAACTAATATGCAAAAAGAAATAATATATTATGATCAAGAACCAATAAACAAAATATAGTGACTCTGACTTTGATTTAAATCAGGCGTAATCACGAGTTTAATAGAACTCAATAATTTTGACTCAAACACTATATTTATTTATTTTTTAAAAAAATCAATCAGTAGGTATGAATAATCTATCTAAACCTCTCTAAGTCCAAAAAAAATACTGTGATCAAAGAGTATCGTAAATTAAAAATCCTGACTCGACTCTTAAATATAAAACAAAAGAATGAAAGGGAAGACTAACTTACTTGATTGAGCTCACGCAGCCAAGATCTCCTCTTAAGCATGTTCATACCAATAGTGGTGTGAGAAGGCTTATGCTTCAAGTGGTGCCAAAGATAGAGATGATAACCAATTGTGATGAAAAGACTCAAAGGAACTAATATGGTGTCCAAGTAATTAATGGCATCACTAGCCATGAATTCAATAGAGAGAGGTTTGATAATTTGTTTGGTGTTTTTATTATTTTTGAGTTTTTGAGATTGGTCTCAACACATAGATATAATATATTTATCTTTAATTTTGCTTGTAGAAAGATGGATGGGATGTGTTGAGATAAGTGGAGTTATATGTCATTAGCAACTACCAAAAAATAAAAAAAATGTATGCACTATTTCCAACTTTTGCCAAAATTTAGGTGGGGGATGCCTATAGTGGAAATACACACAAATCACAATGGACAATATATATATATATATATATATATATATATTATATATATATATATATATATATAATTATGATGGGAGAATAATAAAATAACAATAATTATTTTAATTAAATTTATATGTAATGGTCATACACTTTAACATTATATCAAAATAAAAGTTACAAAATTTAAATCAAACTATTCTCACGTGCTTAATTAAGCCAAAAAAAGAAGAAGAGTGAAGTATTGAAATATAATTAGTTAGGTGAATAAAATGTGTCTTACCTGTCATTTGTTAAGCTTTTACATATTATGATCACACAAGCTACCACCTAACAACTTATTTAGAGGGTCTTAATAATTCGTTTCAATTTTATTGTAATGTATTTTAATATTCATTGTATTAATTATTTAAATAAAAAATATTTTATGTAATAATTGTTTTGATGTGTAAATCACGTGTTTACCTTTTTTTTTTCTTTGTCTTGCTTACTTATTATTTGATAACGTTTTATTATTTAACTAGTAAAATTATCCGTGTCACGCGCGGGAACTTAATATCAGAGAATTTATAAAATAATATTTTAAATTTATTAGTTATTAAAATTAAAACACTATATTATTTTACATACAAGATTATTACGTGGTAATAAACATTAATAATGTAAAAAAATGAAATTTATTACATCCTATCATATATTCTTACTAACATAAACATAATTTAATGACTAAATAAATCATACCAAGATCTGTAACATAAGCAATCATCAGTGAGTCACTCAACAGGAACAAAGTACATATATATTAGTTGTGAAGAAGAAGAAGAGGAGGTTTAGAATTTTCGTTGTTTAAAGTGAGAGGAAATTCTTTTATTTATAGACAACAAAGGGTACCGTGCACAAATGTTTATTATGCCTTATCTGAAAGGTTACAACTATTTGAAAAAGTTGCAACCTTCCGAAAGCTCACAATCTTTCATAAAAATCACATCTCTTCATAAAAGTTGCAACTTATAATAAAAGTCGTAATTATTCATAAAAGTCACAACTTTTCTTAAAAGTCACAACTCTTCATAAAAGTCACAATTGTTCATAAAAGTCACAATTGTTCATAAAATTCGCAATTTTTCATAAAATGAGAAGGCTACTTTTGGAAATAAATAAATTTAAAAGGAAATTCTGGTTTGTGATAGTGCCACATAGACAAATCGAAAGTTTTCTTTTATATATATATATATATATATATATATATATATATATATATTATATATATATATATATATATATGATTATCCTAACTTTTTTATAATAATTTTATCCCGTACTTTTTTCTTTGTAATATTTTAAGTGTATTTCTTTATATCACTTATGTGTGACACTATGAATCGATATAAAATGATATAATTCATCAAAATAATAAGACATGCATAGTGCAATATTACTTAATAAGAAATAGGAATAACATATAAGTACCTTTTTTAGTTATTTGGATCTTATTACCTTCTAAATTATTTTAAAATGAAAAAAATATATTCCAAAAGTTGACGTGACATAGAAAGTGCGCACAAATTAGCAGAAAAGGTGCATAAAATTACAAAAAAAAAATGAGTTCGACAAAAAAATAAGATCGTAATTAAATTAATGTGTTGCTGAAAATTTAAAAATAATTTAAAAAGAATACTTATCTATTAAATACGAAGAAAGTGGACAAATTCTTCTACTTTTCTCTTCTTCTTTCCTTTTTTCCCCTCACCACAAGATAAGAATAAAGTAATATACATATAGAATTATGTACTTCAATTTGCATGAAAGAAAGTATGAACTTCTTATTAGCACTAAAAAGTAGTTGACATTGGATCATTGATACTTTCTTTAAAAACAAAAAAGAAGTTCCATTGATATACTTTAAAGGTAGCACCTAGGATTTATTGCTAGGTGGTATATAAATTACTTTAGCTCCAATATATTGGAAGCTAGTGAGAGAAGGGTGTTTATATAGTTTCATGGAGGAAAAATGTCAAATATAGATTATGGTAACAAGTTTTCCCTAGTGGAAAAGTAGAGGGTAAGAGCTTCATCAATAAGGCAACAAACAAGAAAAACGCTATATATAAATATGCCTTTTTTAAATTTGATTTTAGCTGACACTTACGTCTTTTAATTTTGAATGTGGATAACTAGATACTTAAATTTTTATAAAATTAAAAAAGTTATATGGCATAATACACGTACAACACTATATAAGACATAAAAATAGGATGATAGTCTATTTGTTCAGTTTCATACTAGTTTAAGTATTTATTTGTGCACATTCAAAATTATAGAACATAAAAATCAGATAAAATCAAATTAAAATGCATATTTATGTATGATGCCAACAAAGAAAAGTGTCAAATTAATAAGATACTTTTAGTTCATTGTCTTTGAGTGATCTAATTTATAAAGTAACCAACAAATTCTTTATATATTTAAAATATAATGTATATAATTCGTATAGTAATTTTATATATTTCGATCATATTGATAAAATCAAATTATATATATTGATATGTTTCCCCAAATTAAAGTTTTTTTTTTTGTGAGAAAGACTAAATTTTCTACCAAAGAAAATTAATTACACAACTTGATTAGCACCACCTTGTTTTGTTCTCTAAACGTGTATTGTTTCAAATTTTAGAATAACTTTTCTCTTTCTTTTTTTAATTCGATATTCGTTATTCATTTTGCGTTCTCTATTAATTGTCATCTGTATCACGTGAGATTCATTAAAAAGAGAAGCACTTCCTATTTATTTTAAAAATAGTCTCTAACCTATTTATTTTAAAAATAGTCTCTAACCGGGGATATTTTGAATTTAATAACTTATAAAATAGAATATAAATTATTTTCTGAGTTATTCTTTCTTCTACTTTTTCCCCCTTACTTTAACAAATGTTAAATCAAATCATAGCTTAAACTAGCCAAAGAGTCTAGCTAGGTAGAAAAAGTGGGAGTAAAATTTATTTATGAAACTCTTTGAGTTGAATTGTGACAATCACATTTTTAGAAATTTGATGTTATACCCTTCTTATGAATTTAATTGTCTTAGAAATTTATTAAAAGTAATATTCTTTTTTCTGAATAGACAAGTCTAATTTGATAGAATTTAAAAATTATGGTTCATATTTGTATTTACTATTAAAAATTTCACTGAATAAGTGTAAATATCTTAATTTATGATAAATAAAGTAAAAGATCAAATTTCTTAAACTTAAAATCTTATTTTTATCTTTGGTTCTTAAAATCTTAATTATATTCTTGGTTTCATCCTATGTGACGTAGTTGTGATGATAACCATATCAATCGATTTACTCAATTTTCTTAAATGTGTTAACTTGATAAATTAAGCTATGTTTACAGTTTGATTAGATATTTGATTAATTTATTTTAATGTTTTACTATGTGCACACACAAAACGTTGAGGCTATGTTTTCCGTTCATAATTTTTTTTTCATATATAGTAAACAAAAATTATATTGGTATGTTATAGCAAAGTTTGCATAATTGCACTCTATAATAAATTTATATATATATAATTCGCTATACATATACAATTGACGCTAATTGTATAAAACCAGAAAGAGAGAAATTAAATTCAATTTGAATTGTATAAAACGAGAAAGCGAGAAAGACAAAACTGAATTATATAAAACGAGAAAGAGAGAGATTATATACAATTTGAATTTGTATAAAACGAGAAAGAGAGAAATTATATACAATTTGAATTTGTATAAAACGAGAAAGACAAAAGAGACTTGGGGAGGAAAATATTTGTATTGCATAATTATAAGTGTATAGAACAAAGATATATATATTTACATGTGTTTATACAATTTTCTCTCGCTTTATATAATTGAAAATATAATTTATACAATTCTATTGTATAAAGCGAGAGAGACGACGACAGGAAGTGAGCGAGGAGGTATGAGGGAGAGATGAACTGTCAAACAGTTTGCTATGGAACACATAAATCAAAGAATAACTAATATATTTATTGTATATTATTAGTTTGTCATTTTATATCATTTATCCCTAAAAATAAATACAAATAGTACTAATAACAAATGTTCTCTTCAACGACGCCGTAAGTGAGAGTTAAATGAGTCTAGTAGGTTCCATGTCTGTTTTAGGTTCTCTGCTTCTACTTAACTCTACTATCACCGGAACAACCACCTTTTGCTCCTCCGTACACGGCGAATCACGGCGAGGTTACCGATGAAACGTATTACTTCCGACGTACTAGTTCTGATTTTCTTTACTTTCAACTTTTTCAGAAACGTGTCAGCTTCAATTCACGAGTACAAAGATGAGCAATTTATTCCAAAGTCCAATGCTTTCTTCTTCCATGGGGGAACTGAAGGTCTCTATGCTCCGAAATCGTCATCAAATGCTTCTCCAGACAAATCTCTTGAAGGAAAATCGTTTATCAGGTAGCTCACGCGCTCTATCTCATACACACGCGCTTTCAGAAAATAAATTGTTTTATCACGAATTTTAGTGAAATCAGCTTGGATAGAATAGAATGGGTATAGAATTCATATTTTCAGTTAGTTGATTGATTGGTGACTGATGGATCAAGCTTTATGCTTTTACCTAATATTTACCATCTTGTTAGAGTATGCATGCAGTATGTTTTAGTATTAGTAGAGATTAAATGAAGGTAGTTGTTTGATTACTGTAATCCGTCCGGTGTGGTGCTCAGTGCTCACATTGGCAGTCCTAATCCTGCACAAGTGGATGAAGGAGGAGGGTTACGATACGTTGATGATCAGCATAAAATTGGTGCATCTATGTTGAATACTGATTGTATTGGTAGTGAGAATTCATATGGATGATCGAGGGGTGTGAAGTGGACGGTTTGAGCTGAGTTTGGGTGGATGTAAATGGGTTGAGTTAACAATGACCTTCCCAAAAGTTACTTGAGCTGAATCGGGTCATCTAGTTCTTACTAAGTTCTAATTTATTTACTTGTTTGTGTTTAATAATTTGTTGAAGTTTTGTTTATACTGTATCTAACATGCATATCAAACAATAGACATATTTTTTAAAGATATTTTGACAAGCTGGTAGGATAGGCGGGTCAAAATGGGCTAAATTAATTAATTTACGGGTTATTGATACACGCAAACTTGAGCGGGTTGGGTGGGTCATGATTTCATGGGCTACTTTTTCCACCTCTAAGCCAACCTCAACTTGCTTGGAATTGAGGTTTGTTGTTGTAGTAGTTTTGTTTGGTTGCTTTACATGGGTGGAGTCGAAAAAGGAGGAAATGGGGTTTTAAACTGTGGAGTCATGTCCAAAATGTATGTAACTTCATTGATTTTGATTTCTAATTCTCCTTCTTTCAGATTTTTAAGAATAACTTGGCTATTGACACTTAAATTTCAAGATCTCAGGGGTATCTATCTTCATTCGACTTATCCCCTTCTGGAAAAATAGTATTCGGTTATGGTTTAACTTCTCAATGATGGGGACAAGGATGACATTAATGTGATGGGAATCAAAAATAGAGTTACCTTGAGCTGCCTTCCTATTGCTCTTTCCTGACTATGTTCCTGATCATCCCATGTTGGATTTTCTGTCTTGAAAACTTTTTTTTACAAATTATGGTAAAACTAAAAGATGCTATTATAGTCATGTTGATTCTTATGCTGCAACAAAGACAGATATTCTTTAGACTGTGCCTATAATCTTATGTAAGTTTTGGACCAAGTGTGACCTGATTATGTTTTTTTCTTTCTTTCTTTTTTTTTTGATAAGAAGTGCTACCTGATTATGTACCGAGATATAGCAGAGAGTAACTTGCTTGTTGATGTAATTAGATATTATGTTCAATATCATTAATGGCATCTAATCAGCAACTTGATAAACAATCTGGTAGAAGCAGCATTAGCTGTGCAGACTTCTGTCGTGGTTCAAATTTGCCCCCTCTCTTGAATGTCATGCAGATGCTGACATAGCATTGAACATACTTGGATTTTGGCCATAGATTTTGGTTCCAAAATTGTCAATCAAATTGACTCATTGTTTCAACTTCAAACCCGAAACATAGAATTTGAAGTTTGAAAACCAGGTTTTAGGAGTTTCAAGTTTCACTCACATAACTTCAACTCTGTTTTCATGTCCAAACACAACTTCAACTTCCGAAAATCCTCTTTCCACTTCAATTTCAAATACTACTTTTTTCAAACCTCAACCAAATAATGTCCAAACGCCTATTCAGTGTTTGACAGTTGATAGTTTTATCACTTGCAAGGAAAACTGTTCCAACCTTTCACATAATTAGAGTGCACTTGCTGAAGCTTCAAGTGTTTACCCCATGAATATATTTCATAGAGACAATCATTAAGAAATATGTCCATCTTATTGACTAAAAGTTGTTCGTATTAGATCAGTTTCTAAACTATCTTTGGTGTTATTCCATTTAGGAGAGGATTGTGATAAAGAAGAGTATGAGTCTAGTGCAATGTGTACAGTTACAGTATGGATCCGTAATAGTAATAGATGAAACTTTCTCTTAAAATTTGACTTTGTGAAAATGAAATTTGTAAATTAAGTAGCATGTATATTGTTCTCTTGCTTCAATATATCTTAGTAATTAAACGGTTATCCAGAATAGCCATCTTGAAACACAGACAAGTAGTCTAGAGACTCTCAGGTGGATTGTCTAATATGTCGATGCTGAAATTGGCTGTGCAAACCTGTAATCAAGTAGAAGTGTAGGATGCTCAAAACCTGATAATTGCACCTAGTTGTTTCATTTGACTCCTTACTAGTAACATTCTGAGGCTGGAGAAAGGATCACAGAGTAATGTCAATCTGCAATATAAATGAAAAACTAGTTTTAATAATGTCAAAAAGTTCCATTAATAATTTTTCAAAAAAGGAAGTTTTTCATTAATAAAAACCAGTAGGTATCAAAAAAAGTAAAAGATGTGTCTGTGACCCTGCTTGAGTCATACATTGTCTTGCAGCACCATATTTGATCAACTATTAACACAACATGACATTTTCTCCTGAAACCAAACATACAAGTGAAATAAAAATGTTTTTTAAATTCTTATATCTTTTTCAGTATTATGAAGCAATCTTCTATTATGTTCGTTCCATATACTCCAAAAGAGGCAAGATGGTGAAGTTTTCTATGTTGCCTTCCATTTGCTGGTCCTCTCCAATCTCCAACTCGTAATTGCTTCATCTAACAATGGGAATGCAACAGTCCATGGTTTTAAGTCCCTGCAATGCAACAAAGATGAGTCCTCTCCTGATATAAATAAAAAACTTGATGGGAGTTGGCTTACATTTTGTGTTAAAAAGAAAAGAGTCTCACTGTAGGGAACTTCTAATAGTGGATGGTACACACAGGAGCCAGATGTTTCATATCCTTTTGATCTGTTTTTAGTGATTGGTGAAATAGGGATTGACTTGGTTTGTTAGCAAGTGCCATTTTCCCTTTATTTATCCCCTTCCACACCCTCTTTTCTTTTTGGTTTTTGATTTGTGGCATAAGTTCTGTTAGCTAATGGTTAAAGCTCGAGGAAACTTCAAAATATTAGTATAATGGGGCTGGGACGAGTTGGAAGTTTTGTTATTTTTCGTTTGAAGCTGGTGATAAATTACTTTGGCATTATTATCGTTGCCTCTACCCTAGAGTCCTTAAGGTGAAGTTAGTTTGTTTTATTTCATACTCTCAGCTTTAGATCTCTGCTGCTAGATGAATAGATCATCACACAAACATACATCAACAAGTATCCGTTGCTTGACTATGCATGTCTTGATATAAAAAGTTGACCGTCTTGCTGCTTTAGCGGTATTTAATGTAAACTGAACTTGGCAATTTTGATTTCAAGGTTTCAAAACTATGACATTTTTTTTTTGGCTCTGCTTGCTCTATCTCTTTCCTTATCCATTTTGTTAAGAAGGAAATAAGAAAAGGTAGGGAAGTTACAGTATTTCTGATGCACTTGATAAGTATGGAACTTGTTAAAAAGCCAGATTAAAAGAAAAGTTCCTCTTCAAACAAATTGTGGAAACTATCATCTTTTTCTTAGTTAAGTTTCTTCACTTCTGTTCTCAAGAAACACATTCTTGTGATGACTGAGCTACTCTGTTTTGTTTAAAATATTTTCTAAGTTAAATGATTTCTTTAACAGCCTTTTTAGATCTTGCTTCTTAGCTGGGTAGTAATTTTAGTTTGAGATTCTCATTAACTAGCATATTCATTCTAGTCCGTTTATTTTCAATTTTCTTCTATGAACCTTGAGATTGCGAACTCACACTTGAGCTCGACACTGCAGATTTGAAGATGTTGTTTTTTTGAGGACGAGGGAGTCTGCTAATGCGAAAAATGAAATGCAGAGTCGAACTGGGTTGATTGAAACTATCATTCTTGAGGTCAGAGACAGAGACAGGATCGGAGATGCTTTTGCAAAGTCTAATGCTCTGTGCTGTACTCCAAAACTTGCTCAAGAGAAGTTCTGCACTGTCGGAGAGGTTATAATTCAGCACAACCAAGACAACCCACTTTGGCCACTACGTATTCAAACGTTTTTTGAAGGAAAGAATCAGGAGGCAAATGTGCTTCCCACAACAGTTGAAATAAACAGTACTGGCATGTATTATCTTTATTACATGTTTTGTGACCCAGAACTTAAGGGAACAATAATCAGAGGCAGAACAGTATGGAAAAATCCAGATGGCTATTTACCAGGGAGAATGGTACCATTGATGACCTTCTACGGACTTGCTTCTTTAGCCTATCTTGTACTTGGTGTATTTTGGTTTCTAAGGTTTGTCCAGTTCTGGAAGGATGTCATACAGCTACATTACCAGATTACTGCTGTTATTGCCCTTGGCATGTCTGAAATGGCTCTTTGGTATTTTGAATATGCAAATCTTAATTCCACTGGAAGTAGGCCTATGGTAATTACGATATGGGCAGTTACAATGACTGCTGTAAAAAAGACGTTGTCCCGTGTTCTTCTTTTAGTCGTTTCAATGGGCTATGGTGTTGTGCGACCTACTCTTGGTGGTGTAACCTCAAAAGTGTTTCTGTTAGCCCTTATGTATTTTATTGCTACGGAGGCACTTGAACTTGTGGAGCATTTGGGAAGCATCAATGACTTCTCAAGGAAAACCAAGATATATTTGGTGCTGCCTGTTGTTTTCTTGGATGCATCATTTATTTTGTGGATATTCTCATCATTATCCAAGACATTGGAAAAATTACAGGTAAATTTTGGAGTAAAATGATGATTCCATTGCTTATAGGATCTTAGCAAACTGTGTAAAAAAGCAAGTGCATTAGCACTCAGTTTCATTTACATGAACCAATTTTAGCGGGATCCAAAAATTTCTATGTATGCAAGTATGTAAATATATATTATTTTTTATATTTTCCTTAAATATATGTAGTTATATATTATGTGTGTGTGTGTGTTTTCATTCTTTCCTTATTTGTTGATTTCGTCATAATGATGATGTGCAAACATATAATTTACTTCTTGGCTAAAGAGAAAAGGGTAACGATAATAGAAGAAAAGAGAGTAAACAACCTTCTTGATATTACTGATTTACTTGATAAATTTTAACATGAGACATATTTACGTTATTATTGTAGTTTGTGTATTTACTCATGCAATTATTGATCATTTTGTCACTCTCAACTGCAGATGCGGAAAAGCATGGCAAAACTTGATCTTTATAGAAAGTTTACCAATTCCCTTGCAATTTTTGTGCTGATTTCCATTGCTTGGGTTGGCTATGAGGTAATGTAGTTTCAAGTTCTGAATACTAGAATGGTGTCCAAATACATGAAATGTGGTTTATCTGTGAGACCCTCTCCTATTGATATTGGTGTTAAGGGAGAAGGTATGAGTCTCTGCATTCTGCAAACGCTCTTAGGTGGAAAAAGCTTATTGATCACTTTAGTAGTATATTAGATCAGAAATAGCACTCAATGACAAAAAAGAGATCCCTCTTCTAATTAGTGACGGTAAGTTCCATGATACCCATAAGAGTAGCGTCTCTTGGTGAAAATGAAGGTGGCAAAAATTTAAGGTATATGTGACATTTGGAATTTTTGTACTTGTTGAAGATGTGGGTATGGTAAGAAAACAGAACTTGCATATAGCAAGAAGGCGGGTGAGTATATTATATGAGGTAATCTAGTTTGTAACTTGTGATGATAGTTTATAGTGAGAACGTATATACATGTTCTTTTACTTATTTTGGCTTCACTTAAATCTCTCTCGCACGCGTTGTTCATAGGTATTTTTTGGTAATTTAAATATTGGATACTGTGAGATTAAGTTGATAGAATTTGGGAAGAATATACTAAGTGGTAATTGTGGGTAGAGAATGGAAATCGAAATACCCTTATGATACTTCCTATCATTTTCATCCTACGTTTGACAAGATGAGGAAAAGATGTCAGACTAATGCTGACATGCATTCAAGATTAATGCTGCTTTCATCTAACTCATCTAATTCTGGTTCAGCTGTACTTCAATGCAAGTGACCCATTAAGTGAGCTATGGCGAATTTCCTGGATTATTCCAGCTTTCTGGAGTTTGCTTGCCTTTTCGTTATTGGTAGTAGTATGTATTCTCTGGGCTCCTTCAAGTAACCCAACCAGGTACATGTTGTAAACTGAGCTTTCTATTTTATTAACCTTTCTATGAAATGGTTTGACAAAATCGTTTGTAGTTGGTATTTACACTATTCAACCTAGTTTTTGTCATTATTATTAGTAACCTTTGATATGGGCTATTCACTTTTCAAGATTCTTAATGGGTATTGTACTCAACAGTATTTTCTAACTGTCAGTGTGTGAATGATCTTTTGTGGCATAGAATGTTCCAAGGGATGACAGGTAATAAAAGGAACATACCACGGATGATAAAACGAGCAATAGAAAGATGAAGGCAATTTAAAATGTCATTGTGCTTACTCTTCTAGAAAACGCAATCTATGAATGAAAAAAAGCACAGAAGAATAATAACTACTGTGATCACAAGTCTTGCAATATATGTTTGTAATGAATAGGTTTACGGAGCTTCTCCAGTACTGAGATTCTGATTCTATTCGCCAGCTTTTCTGGCTTATCATCAGTGAAGAAACAATATAGCTCCTACTCGTGTAGCTGGAATAGCCGACTCATGGTTGATTAAGTATAGTTCTGCAACCAAGTTTTCGGGAATTATCTGCTAAAACTGTTTTTGCTTGCTGACTTTAGATATGCATATTCTGGTGAGACCGTGGATGATTATGATGAAGAAGCCATCTCTCTCACGACTGGAGTGAGAGTAATTAGCGACTCGGGGACCAAGCTCGAAAGGAAAGAAAAGAAAGCATCTGTTTCAACCGATCTTGTAACTGATCAAAGAGATGATCTCGAGGAGGACAAGCGCGAGTAGTGTCATTCCTGCGGTAATCGGCTATTACTTTATCTATGATGCTCTTACATCATTGTATTACATATATAAAATTACGGCTAGAGCCTAGTGGGATGTCAAACATGTTGTGACTGATGTAGTTCAAACTTGTACATAATGAAATGTATTCTATGTTGTATATATTCAGGTGCCCATTGATCCTTTTTCTTCTTTTTCCTTCATCCAAGCATTCTGTTGTGGTGGGACCGACCTAAACTGACAAGTAAGTACTCCAACTTTGAGAGTGTACTCTTATAAACCTCAACCGTCAGCTAAACACTCAAAATTTGTTTTCATCGTCTCTTAAGGACATCCGATGGTAATATGATATAAATTTTGGAGGTGTTTAGATGTTCATTTTTTTAGTTGGAGTATTTGATTGATGTAGTGTAAATGAGTTATGATGTCTAGATATACATATTTGAAGCTAGAGTACTTACTTATGAGATAAGATCAAGTTTGAGTAGACTTTGTTAGGTGTTTAGTCGTTTTAATTGATGTCCAATATTCATGTTGGAGTTTAACAAAATCCAAATAAAAAAGTCTCATGCTGAGAGGTCAAATGTTCTCTTACAAAAATAATATTGTACTCAAAGTGATTCAAACTCAAGATTTCTGGTTATAAATTTAGGACTTGTTTAGTTATCATGTGATATCAAATCATCAGGAAAAAATTCTATTCCTTTCGTTTTCATTTATATTTATCAAATCAATTTCTATTTTATCAAATAAGGAGTAACGATGAATTTTATGTTGGTGAATAATATATTTTAAAGGTAATATGATATGATAATTTTTTTATTTACATATGAATAAATGGTTAGTAGATGATACAAATGTGAAATCGTTTTAATAAAATATAAATTTGTGGGTCAATTTTTATATTTTAAAATTTTCAAATCATGATTTTTGAAGAATTTGAATTTTATTTCATCCACAAATGAAAGTTGATTTTATTTCATCTCACAAATGAAAGTTGATGACACCCACTGTATTTGGGATCGATCTCTTGCATCGGAGCAAATAAAATCAATGATTTTCTATATTGTATTTATTTCTTTTTTCTTCATTATTGAATTTATTCCATCACGAATAGATTTGCCGCATGGATTAGATAGAGTTTTCTAATCTCGACATTCAAGCACGAATTTCTTGAGCGCTTCTACGATGAATAGCAGCAGGGCAAAGCATTCTACTGCAGCAAGCAATCGATTTTTATTATATTTATGGAGATAGACTTGTTTGCTTTTTTCCTTACAATTAAATAGCTTTCCTCTTCTAAATTCTGTGGCAAATAATTTTATCTATATTTTTATAATATGATATCGGTAAATAATTTTATCTATATTTTTATAATATGATATCGCATAATCAAAGGATTAGGAAAATGTAACGATGTTTGACAAGCAAAACATCTTATGCACGTGGCTTTGGAATGACACACGTTTAAAAGTAGTTTATACTTTATCCATACAGTTGCCCACCTACCACAAATTTCGTTTCATTAGTATCTTTTGATATTTTTTATTAAAAGAAAATTAAAAAATCTTCTGCTATAACATTAAGGGGTCGTTTGGTACAAAAATGAATAATGCAGGGATTAGTAATGCAGGGATTAGCAATGCAGGGATTAGCAATGCAGGGATTATTTTTATCAAGTGTTTGGTTCATTGTTTCTTATCTAATTTTGTGTGTGGTTTAAATATTTTTTTAAAAAAACTTTCCAATTATACCCTTGAGTTATTATGAGATTTTGTATTTCATGTAATTGAGTCAAAGTAGATAATTAACGGAGAATATTATTTTTTTATAACATTTTTAACTAGTTAGGAGAATAAAATTTTTATTGTTATGTTCACTATTTTCTCAATTAAATTATTTGAGAGTAAATAATTTTCATCTTAATAAATTAGAGTTAATAACTCAAAAGGTCACACAACTATAATTATTATAGAGAAAATTTATTAAACTTTGTTTTGTATCAATAAATCTTTTAAAAAACTCTTCATCATATAATAAAATAAAAATAAACAATAGATATAGCAAAATTAATTAAACTATTTTTATAATCGAGATGTTTTATTTATATGTATATGATCTTGTTTTAGACTACTTGTGTAATGTTTAAGGAACTTCCATTAAGAGACAATATTTGACTTATGAATTGTTTTTAAATTCATACATCAACATTAGCATATTAGTCGGATTATCATATTTTATATTAATAATAAGTAGATTAAATAACTCATGTTTTAGAAATAAAAAGTTATATCTAAATAATAAAATTTGTAAATTAATTTATTTAAACAAATTTATTAGTATAAATAGAAAATATAAAATCAAGAAAATAAACAAAATAATTAAAAGGAGTATTTTTGTCTTTATGTAGATTAGTCCCATGGTATTAAATTAATACCACCAAATGGAAGGTATTAGTTATACACCCTCTAATACCATGTAGGGTGTATAACTAATCCATGGATTGATCCAAAATTCCTACCAAACATTGAATTAAATAATACCACACTTAATACTTGGATTATTTTCCCTAATACTCCCTACCAAACAACCCCTAAATGTTTTCTTTTTTGGACAAATTTCAAAAAGATTATGTAAAATAGATTTGTTTTATTAACTTGTCTTTAAGCTACTCTTTTTTTTGAATTTGATAAACGTGTTTAGACTTTCAATAAAAATAATATTTATTGAAATAAAATTTTAAAAATAAAGTAATTTGTCTTTATTTGATAAATTAATAAGTAATTTAAGATAATTATTTATAGGAAGTTGGATAACTATCTCTCCCTTGACATTAATGAAATAATTTTTCTAATTAACAAATTAGAAGTCTTAATCCAATGTACACTCCAAATATATATGAAGTAAAAGTTAAAAGAAAACGAAATATTTATCTTATACTGATATTTTATATCCTTTTTGTCCCTAATTATTAATTTATTTTTCATTTAATTAGTGGTTCATAAGTACATGTTTATTTTGATAAATTAAGAAAGGATAAAATATTTTTATTTATTATACTTTCAATTAATTACTTTGCAAAGATAGAACTTCTTGAAAATAAGTTTTTAGTTCATGCACTTCATAATTAATAGGGGTAAAATAATGAACACGCTATATTAATTATAGTTTTTTTTATAAATATGTCAATTCAAAATAGATAAATAATTAAAAAGAAAATTACTAAATTACATTAATTTAAAGCTCATAAGTTTAATGGATGTAAGTTAAACTTATCAATGAATGATTTAGGTATATTTAAAGATAAGTGTGATACATTAATTATAACTATAAATATATATATGTATATATATATATATTTTTCCTTGGGTTTCGAACCATAGATTAATATTTTAGAAAATTGTTAACCAAATTGATTGATTACATAAACTTAATCAAAATAATTTTTTTGGATAATACACGTGGATTACGCCTATTGGATGAACCACCTCATAGAGTGCCACTTCATCATTAGGTCCCAAAGGCACTAAAAGCCGCCATATATGTCCTCATCGCATCATATTTAATTACTCTTATCCGTTTAAAAATAAATAATCTAGTTTGATTTAAAACAGAATTAAAAAAAAAAAATTTAATTTTATAATTATAAATTAAAGTTATGTCAAATCTATCAAAATGTTTTTAGATCTTGTGATTTTAAATATACTATTTAGAAAATTAAAGTTTAAATGTTGCTAAAATTTTTTTATTCTTTTTTAAATAGATTAAAAAGAAACTAGAGTCATTTTTTTTAAAACGTAAAGAATAATAAAGACACAAATAATATTTTAATTTAGTAAGGAAGATCCTATTATTTTTATTATTATTTTTTATCGAGTTTCACATATTTATTCATTACCTTACATTATAATATAATAACAATAACAACAAATTAAAGTATCTAATTCTTAATGTAAAGTTAAATGCGTTTCAACTCTTTTAACATTCTTGAAAGACCATTCATAATTACTCCGTCGATATTATTTATTACAATTTCTATTTTTAGAAGCAAATTTATAAAATTTTAATTAACATTTTAAGATATACATTTATCATATTAATATGTAAAATATCATAATTTATAATATTTTTTATATAATTTTAAAATATTTAATTTTTTATTTAAAATATCTAATGTAATCTAATTTAATTTTAAAAATTAGACAAATTTACTTTCGAAAAACATAACATAACAAATATATATTTATATACCGTCTGACTTTACGTAGCTCGTGAGAGCTGTATTTCGTCTACTTTATTTTACTTGACCTTTTAATAACAATACAAATATATCTCATGCAATCACATATAATGACGTATAACAAGATAAAATATTATACGATGATTTCATTTTTACTGCGTAAGTGATATAGAAATACTATTTTAAATAGATTTCTAATTCAAGATAAAATAATTCAATAAAAGACATAATAAAGATAAATTAAACAATAGATATATAATAACAAAAACAACATAAATTATACAAAATCATAAAATCACTTAAAGTCCAAAAATAACAAACTACTTAATAAGCATAATTTTGCAATAATTAGTGAAGGCAACAAATAAAACACTCCTATTTATTAATCTTTTATACTATTATATCTTTCGACCTTCATATTTTTAAATTACTTGATTAGATCTACGAGGTCTTTGATTAACAACCCAAAATGACTTTGTGGTAGGTAAAACCCCCAAAAATAGGGGGGAAAAAAAAGATAATAACTTAAAGTATTTCTATTAATATACAATACAAAAAAAAAAAAAGATCACACAAAATTTTATGTTTATGTATAAAAAAAACAATTTCATCACTTCAAACACAGTTGACACGTTGAATCTGTAGCTTTCGATTAGTTTTCTGTTTCTTTTTTCTTCTTTGTTAAGGTTCTTTTTTGTTTACACAAAGATTACATAGAGTCGCCTAAAAGTTGTTCTTATAGGCTTAGATCACCAATATATGATCTATTGTCTGTAAAGATCCGACCTTTATGTGAATTTTCTAGGTTTGATAGCTTCTAGGTCTTAATTTTGACTTTTCTTGATCTGGGTAATTGTTATATTTGTCTATCTAGAGCTAAAGATGAAGGAAAAGCTAGGGTTTTTAGTGTGTGTTTGGTTTCTTGTAATTGGGTCTTGTTTGGGTAGATTTGTGGTGGAAAAGAATAGCTTGAGGGTAACTTCTCCAGACTCGATCAAAGATGTGTATGAGTGTGCAATTGGGAATTTTGGGGTTCCACAATATGGAGGAACTATGGTTGGTATTGTTATGTACCCTAAAGCTAATCAGAAGTCCTGCAAGGATTTTGCAGATTCTGATATTTCATTCAAAACTAAGGCTGGTGGTATGCCTGTTTTCGTCCTTGTCGATAGAGGAGGTAAAGGTTCAATCTTTGCTGCACTTTGAGTTGACTTAGTAGAGCTTGGTTTAGTGATGTTTGTTTGAGTTCATACTGAGGATGTACTTCATCTGTTTGGTGATGTGGATTATATAGATTATCTTAATTTTTTTTTTTGTCTATAAATTGTGTAATCAGATTTCAGGTTTGTTAATGTCATTTAACTATGCTTCAATGGGCTCTCTCTATATATAGCCATTTGATTCCCATACTAGATTGCTTTCGAGGAAATTAGATTCTATAATCTGCACTTAATTGGACACCGAGTTCAATTCTCTAACACAGAATAAAAGACTTGAAATTCTCCTGGAAAACATTGGACTCTTCCTGTTTGTATGCCTATTTAAATTTCTACTTTCTGTTGTCAATCTTTGAATATATTGAAGATGCAGTAGCACAGTGTTTCTATGTTGAACAGGAGAAATTATTCCTTCATCGGTAATTTCTAGAATTGGAAATCATTGATGTAAGGAGCACAGTTCAGATTATTCTGATGCCTTTTGAAGTTGGCAATGTTTTGTAGTCTTCTTGTAACAAGCATGCACTTGCTTTTGGCTCTTCCAGTGAACCTGAGGAAATGTCATCTATGTTTGTGTTTTTTATGTGCCTGGTTTTGCTAATTAGTCTATATGTTGTATCTGTTTCAAGTTCAAACTTCCACAAATGCTCCGCCTACTGTTAATAAGTATTTAAGACTGGATAACTAGTGATGGATGGCCAAAGTAGAGCTTGTTAAAACTGTGTATGTATCTAACATGCGTCTCCTTTTCCTTCTGTGTATACTGCTTCACTGTCAGACTGCTATTTCACACTTAAGGCTTGGAATGCTCAAAAGGCTGGAGCTGCTGCTATTCTTGTTGCTGATGATCGCAATGAACCTTTGATTACCATGGACACTCCTGAGGAAGAGGATGCAAAGGCAGATTATCTGCAAAATATAACTATTCCGTCAGCTCTAATTAGTCAATCGCTTGGGGATAGCATCAAGAAGCAACTATCTAAAGGGGAGATGGTTAACATAAACCTGGATTGGAGAGAGGCTCTTCCGCATCCTGATGAAAGAGTTGAGTATGAGTTTTGGACCAACAGTAATGATGAGTGTGGTCCTAAGTGTGAAAGCCAGAGAGAGTTTGTCAAAAACTTCAAAGGGGCTGCCCAGATACTTGAGCAGAAGGGGTATACACAATTCAGTCCCCATTACATAACTTGGTATTGTCCTGAGGCATTTATTTTGAGCAAGCAATGCAAGTCTCAGTGCATCAACCATGGGAGATACTGTGCTCCAGATCCTGAGCAAGACTTCAGCAAAGGTTATGATGGGAAGGATGTTGTTTTACAAAATCTGCGCCAAGCTTGCTTTTATAAGGTTGCCAATGATAGCGGGAAGCCCTGGTTGTGGTGGGACTACGTCACTGACTTTGGAATCCGGTGTCCAATGAAGGAGAAGAAGTACGATAAGGAGTGTGCAGATCAAGTAATCACATCCCTTGGTAGGTTGGAGTTTCTCGTTTTTGATGTTTGCTTTGACGAATTTCAGCTCATGCACATTTTTTCCAGTGTAAATATGCATTTGGTGTTAGAAAAATATATACGTTTGATGTTAATGGTTCAATGTGCTAACTGCGATTCATCCTTTCCTTGTAACATAGTGGTGAATGGTGATGATTAGTAATTACTGTTGCTTACTGTATTTTGGTAGTATTTCTGTCTTCACATCCTTGTCCATGAGCAGTGTGCACTGGGTCTTCGCCTCTTATGTATAGTCCAACTCCCTGGTCCATCATCTGAGGCTAACTTTACTAAATTGTTATTTTTTGTGGATTATAATATCTTCTATTTTAGTCTGTCTAAGGCTCAGTCACTTAGTTATAACCTGTTCTATTACACAAAAAATACTTTTCAGCATTATGTTTATGTCTTGTTTAGATGGTTTGATTTACAACAGTCTGAAGACGAGCTCAGATATAGTCAGACTTCCTGATAACACATGATTGTTTTCCCACTTGGGTTGTTGTGCTCTTATTGTACTGATGCATTTAGATCTTTCATTTAGTTCAAATGTCTGAAAGTGTCATTCACCTTTTCTTTTAAAGCTTAAGGAATAGACCTTGTATGATTTTTATATATTGTTTGTTAATTATATGGTAGTGCACTATTCAATTGGCCTTGTTCTTTGTGAACTCGAGATTTTGTTCAACTGTTAACCTTGTTATTTTTTCCCGGAATGGACACAATAGGTTTTGATGTAAAACAGATAGATAAATGTGTTGGAGATCCTGAAGCGGATGCTGATAACCCTATTCTAAAGGCTGAACAAGAAGCTCAGGTGTGTCAAAAAGCAAATGATGGGGAAGCTCTTTCACTGACCTTCTTGACTTTTATTGTTTCTGAAAGACTTCTTGAACTTAATTGTTACTTTGGCATTGCTGCTTTCAGATTGGAAAGAACTCTCGTGGAGATGTGACTATCTTGCCAACTCTTGTGATAAACAATAGGCAGTACAGAGGTATAACTCAAAGTATTCAAGTGAGACTGTGAGAGGGTGCCTAGTCTAAATAATAGAGATTCTTGACTTTTTGTGTTATCTACCTTGTAGGCAAGTTGGACAAGGGAGCTGTTCTGAAGGCCATTTGTTCAGGTTTCGAGGAGACAACTGAGCCTGCAATTTGCTTAACCGATGGTCAGTAATCTTTGATCATTTCTTGATCTTTGACGACATCATAAATGTACCAATTGTCATTCTTGCAGACCCTGTCTATCCAATTGATCATTTTCATAAATTGGGGAATCATACTTATTTATTTTTTATATCTGAGGATCCCGAATTTTTCTGTAATTCAGACTCGAAAACCACCAACCAATGCTGACAGATCTTGCTCTAGCTTTATCTGACATATTCGAACTTGTGATTTGTTGATACACAAAACTTACTTAGTTATTATATCAAAACAATATTTTTTGGTCAAAATAGGCTTCAGGATAGTACACAATCTCTATGATCTCCGATGTGGTGGTATTCACAAGTTGTTTTTCATTTCTCAGATATACAAACAAATGAGTGCTTAGAGTCCAATGGTGGGTGCTGGCAGGACACAGCTGCCAACATTACTGCATGCCGGGTATTCATTCATTTGTCTGTTGACTACTGATATGATAGGCATTATTTTGCATCTTTATGTCAAATTTAGTGCTAGCTAATTTTCCTATTACGTACATTATTATGGTCCAGGATACATTCCGTGGGAAAGTCTGTGAGTGCCCGACGGTTCAGGGAGTAAAATTTGTTGGTGATGGTTATTCTCACTGTGAAGGTACTTAAGACTCTTATGTTCAAAATCTTGGTCACATAAAGTCTCCGCTGTGATGCATATGAGCATTTTTTCAGAGGTTTAATCTTTTGCGGTTTTTGTGTGACAGCATCTGGAGCATTACGCTGTGGATTAAACAACGGAGGTTGTTGGAAGGGAACCAAGGATGGAAGGACATATTCTGCCTGCATAGTAAGAAGGCTCCATTCAAGCATAATTACCTTCAACTTGAACTTTACTCTCCGGCGTTACCCCTTCTTTTTATGGGGGTGCTTACCTCCTCCTTATCATCTGGTTTATTGAAGCAGCAGGCTGAAAAATGAAATGTTTTTTTTTGTTTTTTTTTTTTTGTGAATTGATGCTATAAAATTAGTTTTTTCTTCTTTGAATTACCCCCTCTTTTTCTGGCCCTCACAGGTTCTAACTTAAGTGATTTAACTTGTGTTATTTCTCTTTGATTTACCCCATACCGTCTCAATTTAATTCAGTGAACAGGGACATTAAATGTTTTATCCCTATCTTGTCAGGATGACCACACAAAGGGTTGTAAATGTCCACCAGGGTTCAAAGGAGATGGAGTGCATCTTTGTGAAGGTATAGTGAATCTGTTACTCTATATAATTTCATTTTTCGAAATTTGCTGATGTTGTTACCAGTATTATAACTCACAGTTTTCAGCTATTATAATCTTCTTTTACTCTCATCTACTTGAAGATTCAGATCTTTGTTGTCTTTGTTTGCAACAAGAAATTTTCCGTGCTCTTCTTCTTTGTAGAAACGTCATCTTATTCTCCGTTTCTCTATCCTAGAAAAACATTATCCTGTATATATCCCCATAGAGATGTATAAATAGGAATAACCTTGCTCGTTATTTTGTACTCCCTCTGTACCATTTTATGTGTCACATTATCCTTTTAAGTTTGTCCAATAAAATGACACCTTTCTTTGTTTTGGAACTATTGGAGTTCTTTTCTTAATGACATGACCTGTTGGGACGGCATTTGATATAAGAAGTTTCTTCTTTATAAGAAGAGAGTGAATGAAAAGACCTGCGGAATTCTCACCTGTTTTATCTAAAAGGATTATTTTGGTGAAAAGGCATATATTTGGTTTACATGTTAAAAGCTTTTGTTGATTTGTTAATTTACATATCCAGTCTAATAGGAGTCCCAATATGAACAATAATTTGATGAGATCCAAAGTTTTATAATTGTACTGTTTCCTCTTTTTCAGATATTGATGAATGCAAAGAAAGGCTGGCATGCCAGTGTCCAGATTGTAAATGCAAGAATACCTGGGGTGGTTATCAATGCAGTTGCAGCGGCAATTTATTGTACATGCAAGAACATGACACGTGTATAGGTAAATTTTAAGTTCTCATACAAAATGTTGCTAATATACGTTTAAATATGGATGAAGCTAGTTAAATGTTTATATGATGGTTGTGATGCTCATTTAGATGCTTTTATCTATAACAGAAATTGAATTTCATGAGCACAGCTTTGAGCTACTGTGATTTCAAAAAATCTGTTGTATTTTAATCTGTAAATAATTTTCAAAAGCTGCAGGCAATGATGGAAAAGCAGCATTTAGCTGGGGTCTTGTTTGGGTTATCATCTTGGGTTTGGCAGTTGCAGGAGCTGGAGCATATGCCGTGTACAAGTATAGGATCCGGGTATGTTTTTTGTTACATGTTCTTATTTTATCATTTTTTTTGTCACTTACGACCTTAGGCTTTGGGTACACAACACCAGAAATTGGAAATGTAGCAGTAATGTGAGTTAGGTTACCGCAGTTATTCATAAATGTTGTGGAAAGAATATGGCCTTCCAGAAAAGACATACAATACTGCAAATGCCAGAATCACCTATGATTTGGATACTCGAATATAAACAACGTCACATCGTCTCAAAGATTCGTAATAGCTTGAAATGTGAAAATCTAATCATCCCCTATTGCAGCTAATATCCCTTAAATAAGTAATTTTTTGTTTTTGCTCAAATGATGAAAAAGCTCTTCAGTATGTGATGAGAAGGAAGAATCACCTCTTTAGAATAAATGGAACGCGACTTTCCAGGAAAGAAATGAATAATTTCTTTCACAGACGCTGTAGGCAACAAGTTAGAAATGTTGTTACCTATTTGTTCCACATAAGAAAAGGTCTCTCATCCTGTGCTCTGCAACAGATACGCGGCCATTGCTTTTGATGCAATTTTAATCATGAAATATGTATTTGATGTTATTTTTTTAACTGTATATAAAATCTGAAAACCTTTTTATATGCAGAGATACATGGATTCAGAGATCCGTGCCATCATGGCACAGTACATGCCTTTGGATAATCAGGGAGAGGTGCCTAATCACATATCCCACGGGAACGTCTGATAATATTCCATTGATTGCGCGCATAGAACGCAACATCAAGTGATATCGCGATCAGCTCTTTTTCCAGTTGTCACGAGCTTCTTTATGCTTGTGTCATTCTAGTGTAAACAAACTCTCACTGTTCAGCGAGGTTCTATTTATGTACATGTTTGTCATAACAGTATACACATAAACTCCCAATTATGATGGGGGAAATTTTCCGGATCTTCTTTCACTCGAACAAACCGTGTCACCACTGATAATGTTTGCAGCATTGAACGCCATAGATTCCGTAAATAGTACAATTAATTTTTATGTGCTTAACCAAACACTGATTATAAGTTTAACTCATGCATTTATTGATTTGCCGTACACATGTAAATATTTTACCTTATTAATGATGTATAGCTGAGAAAGAAAATAGAAACACAAAAGGGAAGATCAAGTTTTCAATTTCTTCAAGCAGATGAAAATGTGGTCAAGATGTCACAAAATCTGACCAACAAAGAACATTACTGTCTTGCCTTCGAATACACTGTTACAAATTTATACATAGGGTGAATAGAGAGTAACAAGAACCAACAAACTACAGCAACACATGCTACTCCTAGTTTTAATGTTTAGTATATGTACAACATATAATAAAGTAGATGCATGTCCATTTTTCGAAGAAATTTCTCAGGCGTGTTTCCTGTTAACAAAGTCGAGGAATCCCTGCCACAAATCACCACAGTTATTGTATTACAGAATATACCAAGCCTCGAGTACAACTAAATTTTCGGCATTCCAGATAAGAGGCAAAGCTAGTACTAAAATGAATCTAACTGAAATCGGAATAGTGAAAATATGCTGCTCCACTAGTTTGAACTTTGAACTAACAAAATCCTTACCAAACCACAATTCAACTAGCCCAAATAAGAAGAAAACAACAACAAAAGGAACCTGGCAAAAAGTTATTTAAAAAAATAAATCAAATAAGCTAAAGATCTATTAGTACCTGAAGTATTCCAACTGCTGCAAATTTGTCTGACATGGTCTTCAACTGTGTTGGGTGAAACTTTAAATCTTGTAGTAAGAACTCCACATTCTGAAAGCAAGACAATACATATAATTGTTGGTCATTTTGCATATCATAGATAATTTTAAATGATCAAAGACAACAGTTGTGGGGGTCGGGGGGTGGGGAGCAATGAGATCAATCTAACGTCAACTAGTAAAAACTGAAGGCAAATTACAGAAGAGGTTCAAAATTCTTTACAGAAGCAAAAGCTTGTCTTCTATAGTTATTTAAGGAGTCAAACAGTGATGGCCTAAATCGTTTGTTTTGCAATTATAAGTCAACCCAGACCCCCCCCCCCCCACTTTGTGAGATTTCACTGGGTTATTTGTTGTTGTAAGCTCAATCATCCTCCATAAGTCCGTCATCTGACATTATTTTGTGGTGTGAGTGTTAAAATAACCTAGTCGCAACCTTCCAATAACAATTATTGTGTAGTATTATCTTGGATATCAAGATATGACTAATTCGAGATACTTTTTACAAAGGTAAAAAGTTAAGAGCACATACCTTAGACGTGAAGCATTCATCCCTAAAGGTGTAGTTTACACCTCTAAGTTCCCCTGTCCGACAAAGGTCGTCAATGAATAACTTCACATGCACAGCCTGACAAAGACACAAATGTTTATTTCAAATGACGCTAACAAAGTAAGCTAATCCTTATCAAAGTCTAAAACATACATCTCGACTAGTTTTTTGTCTATCAAATGGATAGCCGAAAACAAAGGCCCCCAAGTTAAGTTCAGAAACCTGCACTTAAGAAGAGGAAGACAAGAATTACTTGATAGGAAAAGAGAAAAGGGATGATGAAAGTTTGCATGCAGCACCATTCATTACTATTTTCGAAAGCAAGTTTTATTTTCATCTAAAGCTGATGTATCTACCATGCATATTCAAGAAACTTAGAACGCAACTGCATTTAAACTTCTTTACAGTACCGCAGTAGTAAAATGTGAAGAAAAGAGAGAAACTGAATGGAAGGGAGCAGGGTTTATAATAAACGGTCGTGTCTTTTGCAAAACAAGTGTTTGAAATTAGAATCTCTCACATATAACTGCTCATGCTGAATTAGATTATAAGTAGCAGAAGTCAAGCAACAAAACTATATAGCTACCTAAGAAACCACAATCATCGGAAATTGTGGTTAACTAGATAATGAACCTTACCAGACCCTGTAAATCTTTGGCCATCAAGTCTATATTTGTTTTCTTGCGGAGGAGAACACTGCATATACCCAACATTTAATGTCATTTCTTCTGACACAACAATGTAATAAAAATGAACATGGAGCAAATTGTGTCAACATAATCAAAATTTAAGATGTCTCAGTGAAGCTACATTACGCGAGAGGTGATGCAACTTTATTTGTTGTGTCCGAAACAGCTAGACCAACGTACTTATCACCCACATCCAACCCAAGAATACGGCTACTTGCAAGTGCATTTGACTTCAGTAATTCATGAAACAAGTTGGATGGCTTCAAGTACCTCATCTACAAAAGTACCAACCAATCATTTAACTTGTGAAACACTTACTCTGGATTCAAGAAAATTTGTTTCCTATTGGAGGCATGATGCATCAACACCGCAATCAATTAGCATAGGAAGATCACTACACCTTCACACTTGGGAATTTTCGCGAACTCTTGAAGGATAACATTATCAACTTACCCATAAACAGATCAACGATTCTCACAAATTTGAGATAATTTGTAAACAAAGTGAGTTTGGAATTTCACCAGTACCAATATTCATACATATCCAAAAATAAATGAAAAATCATAGGAGCACATAGCAAAAATATAAGCATTGCCACAGCCAAGAAGACAAAAATCTCATTTGCAAGAATACTAATTGACGTTAATGTTACCAAGTCCTTACCTAATAAAATTGCTTGTATTGGATCCAAATGGTAAGAAATTTCAGAAACCAGTCATCTACTATTGGGAACCTAAATTCTGCCCTACATGCTTAGTTATTGAACATAGTTGCCCTCCCAAGGAAAGGGAGGAAGCAAAGGCACCAAATGAACAACCTAAACACAGGCAGGAACCAGGGAGAGTGGTACAGGAAATGAAGACTAATGGTACAGTCTAGGTTGGTCAGTTCAAGAAGCTCTGGTAGCTCCTGCAAAACAGGTTACAAGTCAGCTAGTAACACAGAGTGCTCTTCTACAGATGTTGCTTCGTCGTCAACAGAATTAGGCTGATATTGCTCAACAACAGAGTGATGGTCTTCAAATGCAGCAACCTAGTGATTCTACACACCAGAAGTTGTTTACATCCCTACTTTACTCAAATAAGGGGAAATGTCGTGGTGACTCAAAAAATAATCAATTAATTCAATTCAATTAAATTTAAAATAATTTTAAGAAAAAGATTTTATGAGTCCCACCTAATTTTAGGAAAACTAGAAACTAATCAATTAATTAACAAAAAATATCTATGAAACCAATAGATTCTAGGTAAAGGCTCAAGTGATTCCGAAAGGAAGGTATTGAACACCCTTCAAAATTCACAATTGTGGATTCCGAATGAATCCATTTTTTCAAATTGAGGAGATAAAAGCAATATACAAGTATAATAAACATGTGAAATATACAAATACTACAATAAAAGAACAATTTATCAAACGATTTAAGGTTTGTCTAACGTCAATTATATACACAATAATGAATATAATATCCGAACTTCATTCGTAAAGCTTCCTTGAAAAGCAACTCCAGGGTACGTGTAAATACACTTACTAAAGTGTTAGTAATGAATAAATATGAATCAATATAAATGAAATATAATAACTTAAAATAATACTTAACATGGAACTCGTGGAAATCTACGGTAATTTCTTCATCAACCAATTGTAACATACAAAGTATATGAACTTACACTAAACTTCCGTCATTTAAAATGAAAAGACCTTGAAAACCGACAGAGAGATAGAGATTTTTTCATTTTTTCATTGGCCAATTTTATAATATTCAAGACAAAAATATTAAAACTGCAAGATGATAAAACCGAAACTATTTGAAGAAAATCTCATGACAAAGCGAATAGTGCGAAATTAACTAATAAAGTAATGCAAAAGACATTGACATAAGTCAACCAAAACTCCTAAATTTAAAACAGTGGGGAGAAAAACTCAATAACAACAAAAATGACCAAGTGATGTGTTGGAAACTTGGAATTATGCCCTCCTTAATTCTTCTAAGGAACACGTAGGAGTTACATGTTCCTTATTTCATTTGTAGTTTCAAGTTATAAATACATACGTAACACAATAGCTCAGTCATAATTAACACGATTAATTATTAGTTCACAACTTCAAACTACAAAAGATTACACACTTATGTAGCCTATGGAATTATAAACTCTAATTCTAAACTCAAAAACACAAAACCCCGAAGTTTTGTAGTCTTAAGGTTCCCCAACCAAAAGACCAACAATACTTAAAAAACCCTAGTGACTAATACCTACAAATTACTAGTCGACTTAAACAAAACAGAATAAACTCTTCAATTTTGTTCTCATCAATAACTCACAACTAGACAATCAGATTTCTCTCACTTTGTAAATCAATTGAGCTTGGATCTCTCTTTGTAAGTGCACACCTTTCCTTGAAAAATCATATTTACAAAAAGAAGAAAAAGATTAAAGTCCTTCCAATGCTAAAACCAGGAACTAGATTGACTCAGTCTCATTGGAGTAGACATTTGTACACCAAAAGACTCGGACTTCTCTTTTCGTGTGAAACTTGAACATCTAAAAATATTGTATTTATTTTCTGCCTCAACATAAAAAAAAAATTCCTAGTTCCAGTTGGATTAGGTCTTTTGAGATCATGTTTGTGGAAGAGGTTTGTTGTGATTTTTCTTTCGTCAACACCTATCTTGATCTAACACAATGGAGTAACCAAATTTGCACAATTTGGCTGTTTTTTTTTTTAAAAAAAAAAATGCAAATCAATGCTAAGCTATATCACCCCACAAACAATAATGTCCAGCAAAAATTAAAATACAATAAACAAGAACAACCCAAAAGTCCACCAATAACTCTGAACTTGGCCAATTTAATTGGAGTTGTGCCAAAGAAACACAACTCACCATTTAAACACAAAATTTAATAATAATACAGTGAAATAGATGATAATGAGAACAATACAGTAGATTATGACAACAAACACTAAACAGGGATTTATAAAACAAAAAGAGATTTAGCTTACTGCCTATTGTAGTGTGTTGCTGGAGTTTGGAGCTTCCAGGTCGTCTATTTTCGACGTTGGTGGTTGGATCACGAGTACGTCGGAGCTCGGAGGTTCACCTGAGACGACGTCGCCGCAGCTGGGCTTCGCCGGTTGTTTCTCACGAGTTCACTGGGGACTGTTTGGTTGCTCACCGGAGCTCGTGGCTTTGTTGTTGTTGTTGACGGTTCACTGGAGCCAAAAGTTCGCCGGAGAAAGAGGTTTCAGTAGAGCTCGTTTGCTGGATAATTGGAGAAGGAGGGGTTGTGTGGGTACTCCGGCGGCAGCGGCGGCGACGGCGATGTTAGGTTGTAATGGAGAAGGGAAAATGAGCGCTGGGTTATTTTCTGGTGGGTCTGGTCTCGTGGGAAATCGGGTCGGTAATTTATTTTAGAGCAAAAAAGGATTTAATTTATTTTTTTTAACAAAGTACTGTGAAGAGTTCGAAATCTAAATAGGCCATAAAAATATAAAGGAAAAATTGTATATAATAACAAACTAATTAGCTAAAATAAATGGAGTAGCTAGGGTTTGATTTATTTGTGTTTCATAGCAAACGTTAGCCAAAGTTTGTCAGGCGTCTCTCTCCCAAAAATCTCGCTCGCCACTCTCTCATTCTCGCTCAACACTCTCCCTCTGCTCGCCTCTCTCGCTTTATACACAGAAGTGTATAGATTCTGTTTCTGTTTTGTATAAAATGAGAGAAAATTGTATATACACATGCAAAAACATATATTTTCATGTTATACACTTAATTATACAATTTACAAACATTTTACTTCAATTCAATTGTAGGCAAATGCAAATTTTATACAAATATTGCAGAGAAAAAGGCCAACGAATTATACAATTGCAGTGAAATACATTTTTCTCTAGCTTTATACAACAGAAGTGTATATATTGTGTTTCTGTTTTTGTATAAAGCGAAAGAAAAACATATATCTTCTTGCTATACACTTATAATTATGCAATATACATACATTTTAATTCGATTCAATTGTATGCAAAGCAAATTTTATAAAAATATTGTAATGAAATAGGCAGCGAATTATACAATTGTGCATTATACAATTGCAGTGAAATAGGATAGCGAATTATACAATTGCAGCGCAATAAGCCAGCGAATTATAGAATTTTGGCCAGCAAATTATACAATTGTATATGGATAACGAATAATACAGTTTTATGTTTGCTATGGAGCGCAATTATGCAAAATTTGTTATAACACACAAATATGAATTTTTTGTTTGCTATATGTGAAAGTTACCCAAATATAAAAGTCATCAAAATAAGTCATTATTTTAGTAAGTAACTAAAATAAGCTTAGTGGAAGAAAAAATTTCACTTTATCCAATTTTTTAACATTTTTCGTTAGTGTCATAACGTGTATTTTTAATATATAAAATGAAACTTTTTCTTTCACTTTATAAAGTGGAAGAAAATCTTACACTTTATATATTCCTATCTAGTTCATTTCAAAGTGTGAAGACTGACCAAAATAATTATCTAGTCCATAACTTAGAGCACTATTTCTATCTTGCTGAGGTGAATCGCTACAAAATATATAAGAATAAGAATAATAAATCATATAAATTAATAAATAATTGACAAAATCAATAAATAATAATCGAAATATAATTATTGAGCATTACCGGTCACTTTCATTGATAGTTTCGTTTAAATCAAAATCATATCTCTCGGTAAGAGTTATTTTGATAATGAGTCATGTTAGAAAAATCAGTAGATTGAGTTATCGGAAATCCATCAATGCTATTACGATTTTCTAATTGGGGATGGACATCGATTGATAAAAAATAACATTGACTAATCTTAGGCTCCTTTCTAACATAGATTTCAAGTATTTTTAACTTGATTTGATCTATGTAGTCATTTGGAACCCTCAAAAAGTCAGTCAACGATTTGTCATATTATAGATTATAATCAAATTATAATAAGTACCGTTATATCTATTCTTTTATACATTGATGAAATAAATTTATGATATCGAACATTAATTGGATATTTAGCATTGTGTTTGGGAGGACAATTATAATAAATGGTATTTTCGTCATGTATAATTTCGTCATCCCAATAAATTGAAATTTTAACTTTAGGTGTAGAAGACATTTTTTTTTTGAGATTGAACAAATATAGAAGATTTTATGTTGTAGGTGCTATCAACTATATTTAAATGTCCTTAAATAAAGATTGAAAGATTTTTTAGAATTAAAAAATAAAAATATATAGTGCAATATTTTTTTCCATTTTTATGATATGTCAAATCAATATAATTGTATGACAACACTAAAAAAAGCTTCTTCAAAACGTGAAAATGTTCCTCTTATAATGTGTAAGAAAAAATTTCACTTTATAAAGTATAAGAAAAACTTACACTTTATTATAGTGGAAGAAAAAGTTTCACTTTATAAAATGTAAGAAAAATTTACACTTTAAAAAGTGAAAGAAAAATTTGCACGAGGGACGGAAAGTGAATCCGCTTTCATCGGAATATCCGATTCAAAGGCAAGAGACGAAGAGAGAATAAGTTCATTTCGGGTCACAGAAAGGATCGGGGAGAAAGTTCCATAATGAAATGGTCGATAGATAGAAGGGATAATGCTGCCGCTGAAAAAAGAAAAAATGTAAGAAAAAGTTCTGTTATATATTAAAAATATACGCTATGACACTAACGAAAAACGTTTGAAAAATTGGATAAAGTGAAAATTTTTCTTTTACTAAGCTTATATTTTAGTTACTTACTAAAATAGTGGTTATTTTGGTCACTTCTATATTTTTGTGGCTTATTTAGGTTCCGGACTCTACTATGAATAATGATCTAATAGGATGATATAATATTTTCAACATACTCAATCAAAATTAACTCAAAAAAATTCTAATATTTTAACAAATAAAAATAAGTATCGATATATATTATTTTATTTTTTTTTGAACGAAGAATGAATAAAATTTAAAAGTTATGAATTTTTAAAATGTGAGTGGCTACAATCATTAGCCGAGCCAAAAAATTTAATATAAAAAAATAGACACATGAAGTAGCTGAAGAGGGTTCGACATCTACTATATATACCTAAAAAAATTATTTTAACCAAATAAAAATAATACAATTTTATACCGAAGAAAACCCCCTTAAATCTTGTCTATACACGACCATAAAATTCAAAAAAAAATCTTTATTTTGTAAAACTCCAGACAAAATAGGCCTTACAATTTTTCATACTCACTCTTTATTTGGTACACCTTTTGTCCAGTCATTGGACTTGAGGAGACTTGCCACATAAATTCTTCTATTGTATGTTAACTTTCTTTTCTTTTTTTCAATATAATTTCTAGTACTCAAACTTATATTTTTTTTATCAGACTCACTCTTGTATTTGTTACCATTTATATGAAATTGTTATAAAGTTTTTTCACAAGTCGATACACTTGAGTAGTTAACTAGTTTCTTCTTTAGAAAGGATTGAAAATCCAACTAGAATAATATTTAAACTTTTGATCTCCGCTCACCTTGTTTTTACTATTTAAGTGAAAAAAATCAATATCAAATATCTAAAAATTAATGAAAATATAAGACTGTAAATGTTCAATAAGCCATTAGCAATAATGAATTTTTTTTTTATGAAAATATACAAAAAGAAAAGATTAAATAGGATCTTCATTTCATAATATAAAGTTGGAGTCTTACAACATATATATAATGTTGTAACTTCACCAATTGCAAACTTGTGCTGACTTGATTAAGGACAAACTAGGGTTTGAACATAGAAATCAGCAAGAAGATCATAATCAAAAGTTTTAAGATCTAAATATGTTATTGAATTATCACTTGGCTCGTATATCATGTGATACGGTCTAGACATAATGAAAAATTCACCTCTTTTTGTCAGATAAAAGGACTGAGCTAAAAAATACTCCGCACGGTCTAGACTACAGCTGATCGTAAACGTCTTCGTCCAACATTCTTTGTTCTCGTACTCCTTCATCACCCACACATCTACGTTACTTGTGCGACTACAAATCATGATAGACAAGTTACTTTCCAATGCTCCCAACACGAAAATATCATTTCCACAAGGTGGCTCCTCCACATTCCTCCATTTCTCGTCATTCAAGTCAAAAGAGGTTATGCTCCAAACCCTTTCCATATCAACATCATCAACAACACTAGCCCAATAAAGTTTTCCGTTCAGAAACTTACCTGTATTTATGAATCGCCCTCCGTTTGGAGGATGGTTAATTCTTCTCCAGCAATCGCTCTTCAGACTATAGATAGCGACCTCATGGAAATTATATAACACCACCTTATAATCGTCACGGAGTTTATCGTATCCAAAACCATATACGAAACGACCAAAATGCCATGATTCAATTTTAAAATCACGCAATTTTTTGTACTTTCTAATAGTTGGGTTCCATATATATATCTTCTTTGCCCTATTTACAAGACAAATCAATCCATTCACGGAACCCTCAAACAAAAAAGATACCTCAAGGTTTTTCATGAGATAATCCAAGTTAGATTCCTGCATGTTATTACTAGCTGATAAACTCAGATGAGACTTGATAAACTCCGGGCTAGAGATCAAAGCAAGCCAAGATTTAGAAACACACCTAAATTTCAACAGAGATTTCACCGGAACCCTTGAAAGGATCTCAACAAAAATTTCAGTGGGCATACAAGGGGTTGCGGGGTTGCTAAGATTTGGATTTTGATGGGACGACGCTGAATTTTCTCCATTGAATTTTCTTGCAAATAACCTTAAACACTTAATTTGGAAAAATGTTAGAGCTAGTAAATAAAGAAAGCAAATAAACATTTTTCTACTTTTTTTTTATTATTATTTATAAAACTGGAGTGAGAATGAGAAGACGATCAATCCTAGATTTATAGTATCAGTTACATAAGGGTAAATGCGTCATTTGAAGTGAAGAGAAGTGAACATGAAGATACGTCTATTAAAATTACTGTGTACATGTGTCACTGGTATACGGTAAATTAATGAGTTATTTACATTAAGAACCTTAAAAAAAATTATGTTTACAATTTACACCATTTTCTTTTAAATATTTGAGCTGATAAAAAGAAAATGTTGGAGTTGATAAAGAAAGAAAACAAAACAAGTTTGTTTTCATTGGTGAAAGTGTAGGTCAAATATCATGAATTATAATTTTATATAAAATTGACATAATTGTTGACAAATAAACACATATAAAGTTTAAGTTTAAGCCAAGCTAGAGGTACAATTATAAAACTAAAGCACTCCATTTTTTCCTTATCGACACTATCCATTGAATTTCTTTCGATAACTCTACTTATGATATCGATTTTTGATTATTTGTTCAATTTGATATTGAATGACATTTTAATATAAGACGTTTTTTATCTTAAGAGTAATGGAAATAATTTAAATTAAGTAATACAAAAATAATAATAATTTATTATATATGGATCAATTATGTAAAAGGCTAATAAAGGGAAAATGTTCAATATTAAAACTTAAAATGTCATGTAAATTGGGGGTAATTGAAATGTACAACCAATCATGTAAGACTAGGGAACTGTTTTGACTCAAGCTCAAAAATTGAAGACTTGCCTATTATTACTAGTGTTATATAATGTGAGTTTAAGATTTATACAATGTCATTATAAATTATTTTTTACACCATCAAGTTATTAAAAAAAATTATGAGTAAATATTCTTAAAATATTAAAATTTTACTAAGATACATTACATGAACTACATTAATGCCAATCAAGACTTTTTCTTTATTTTGTCAGAAGAACAAGACAAAAAAAAAAGACTTTTAATTTTGTAAGCCCAAGAACAGACAAATCACAAGAAACAAGAAAAAAACTGTAATGTAAATGCAAAAACAAGAAAGTTGACTAGTACTTCAAGCCAAAAATTATAACCAAACACATTTTAAAACTTCACCCAATTTTTCACTACTCACAATATTTTTAGAGTTGTGTTTGGAAGGTAAAAATTGGCAGTAAAACAAGGATTACTTTTCTTTCCCATTTGTACACTAAAACAGAAGGTTTCCAATAGTATTCTCAATGGGGTCTTCTAATGTTAATACTAGGTTCTAATACATATAGATACAAAAAGTTTCAGTTGTAACAAAATTGTATCCTGAAGCAAACCTATGCGCGGCTCATGTATTGTCCATTTCTAGTATCAACCATAATCTCCTCTCCTCTATTTATGAATAATGGAACGCTAACAATTGCACCGGTATCGAGGGTTGCTGGCTTTGATCCACCTGCCACAAAATACAGATCATATTGACAACCAGCTATGTACATTTGGCATCATAGTGTAGCTATATGCTAGGAAGAAGAGTGGAATATCAACGGTTGACACTGAGACGAACCAAAAGGCATGGATGATATATAATGTTATACCCCCCTATTAGAATCGAATCATAGGGACATAAGATCTAGTTCAAAGGCGTGAAGCGTTTATGCCTCTGAAATCTCCTTCTAGGACTTCCATTTCAATGGTTCAAGCTCGTAAACAGTAAATGATTACCTTGGGCAGTGTCACCTTTGACGCCTGGATCAACGTCCACCACTGTCAACTTTACTGTTATAGGCAATTCAAAGTCGATCACCTACAGAAATATTAACCTTAGTTTACTGATTACGATAACAACAATATATGAAAGAGATTGCTTCTACAAGAAAAACTACAGGATCAATGTGAGAGACTGAGATTCTCAATTGACACTTATAAAGTAGAAAAAGAGAAACTGCATACACTTGAAATAAGTTCAGCATTGGAAAATACCTTCCCGTTCCAGAAAAGCAAACTGCAGTCCATGCCCTCTTTTAGAAACTTTGCTTTATCTCCAACTTCTTTTTCATTTAGACGATATTCTTCATAAGAGGTCTGCAACGAAATTGCCCCAAAGTTACCATAGAATATACAGTGAGTATATAATGGGGGATCAGAAAACAAGAAAATTCTAGGTCATCCTTCGAAAAAGTGGGCAAGGACAAGGAGAATTGGAGGGAACTTGATCCACATTCCACACGAGTAATGTAACCAATTAAGACATTAGAGAGCCACATGAAACTTCTTCTTTTGTATTTTGTAGGTATTTTGCCTATATGCACCAAGAAGGTACATATATTTACAGAAAAAAAGGACTTTCACATCCCTTGAACCATGAAGGGAGACCACCAAGTTAACAGAAGTATTTAAATCATTTTCCTGTTTCGGATCACACCAAGCATACAAAAGAGTAAAACTCTAAATTCTGTGAGATGCAAAGCTATACCTCTATTCTTATGAAGCATTTTAACCTGTCAGACTAGCATAGCTCAATCGGGATAAGAAAGGGCAGAGCCGACAACTTAAGGGACTTATGAGGTGTAACTATAGATCAGATATTTAGAACTTCACCAAAACCAAATAAATTAGCCGAACCTTGATGCCCACACTTGTACATGCTACAGCGCCTTGAATTTGGGTCTAGTTTTATGTGCCAAAAGGGTAAGATGAAATACAAAATCTCCATAATACTATACAGGCTAAAGATTAATAAATATAAAAGTAGCATCTTACACTTCAAAGGCTAATAGTAGGAAAAAGAGAATCGCTGCTACAGTTAGGTATAATCCCTCAAGTAACCAAGTCCATGGACTAGAAGATAATTGCTGCCAGGTTTATGCTAGTTCCTTTTCTTTTTTTCTTTTGGAAGGAAGGAGGGAAAAGATAGCAGAGTGTCACTTCAACAGAATGGGATATGGGATCTCTATAAAAGTAACCTGCACAAGCATGCGCACTCTATTAAAAGTTACTGTACTTTACCAGATCCATGAAGACATACTGGGCACCATCCTTGTAGGTGAATTGCTTCGTCTCCTTGTAGATATTTGCCTCTTCTATCTGCAGGAATATTTGAATGTCAACTGAAATTTAAAATCATATAAGCAATGACAACTTGGTTGAGAAAAAGAACTGATGTCAAAATTGCAGGTCCATTATCAATGTAATAGATCTGACAGTCTTTCAGTAGATTGTAATGTATTTTATGTTCTAAAACAGGAAGGAAAGGAACTTCCACACTGCCTTCGACAGACTTTCTATTGCCTGGTAAAAGTCGAACAACAAAATTAGTTATGGCATTCCTATTAAAAGGAGCTTGCACCACAGAGTTAAGAATTCCTGCCTTTATTTTCTGAAGTATGGTTGTATAATTCATGATTTAATGCTACCATTACTTCAGTCAACAAAAAAGAGATGAGAATATTAAGCCAGATACACAATGTAAATATAACAATTATTTGAGTTGTATAAATGAAGTTTGAGGTTGTACATCCTTGCTTTATATCTTTCATTCTCAGTCCTAGAGTTTGTAGTAATCCCCACATTGAGAAAAGGTAAATGACACTTTCCATTATGTCATAATTTGATTTCCACCTTGTAGGGCGGAAAGCAAACTAATAAACTCATGAATCATGATACATATCTTACTTCAGCACCATTCTATAATTTTGCATAACCCGACTGTGGGTCTTATGTGATTCACTTTTTTCATTCTATAGCATCTGATGCCCCTTGACAACAAAAGCAGGGGATTCATTTAATATTATTTCTTTAGTCAATTCATAATGTGCATTATTTTTTCTCCTCAGAATAACTAATCCATCTCCAACTAAATGAGCTCTTACTCGGACGAGAGACTAGATGATGAGCATGATTTTTCCCACCTTCCAGGAAAAAGCTATATGCTAATATGATGACTACAGCAGCTGCATTACTTCGTCAATGTTCCTCTAGTAACCTGCATCAGCGCCAGAAATACTTATTTTCTCCTTCTCAAAGAGCCCTATAATCACCAACTTCATCACGACATCTAAAACCCAGTTTGTCCCTGCTCATGCTACCATCAGCATCATCATGAACACAAGTGGGATAATGTCCAAGTACCCCCTCAACCTATGCCCGAAATCTCAGAGACACACTTATACTATACTAAGGTCCTATTACCCCCTGAACTTATTTTATTAATAATTTACTACCCCTTTTCGACCTATGTGGCACTATCTTGTGGGCCCAACGATGGTTGACTTTTTTTTTTCAAACTAGTGCCACGTAGGCTAAAAAGGGGTTGAAAATTACTTATAAAATAAGTTCAGGGGGGTAATAGGACCTTAGTATAGTATAAGTGTGTCTCTGGGATTTCGGGCATAGGTTGAGGGGGTACTTGTGCATTATCCCAACACAAGCCAATGCCATTTGTTCACCACAAGCTCCAGAACATCTCAATGACTGGTCAACTGGTTGTATATACAAGTTGTGTTTCTTATATACACCAAAAGTGAAAGCCTTAAAAGTAATATTCAGTATTCACAAACACAGTAGTCTCAACACAGCATCTTCACAGATTGGTCAGATACCAGTACCATCAGCCATGCCGTCAATATGAAACTTCCATCAATTCAAAATCCATCAACTTCCAACCATTGTACATACAGATTCTTCTCAAAAAATTTCGTTCTCTCTGGTATGATATCTAATCAAGAAATTTTGAGTGTAGAAACAAAAACCATGACATGTATTTTGATTTTTTGACATCTAATCTATCAAGCAGACACCCTTCGAGAGATCGATGGTCCAACTCTTCACCACCAACTTCCAAAGATACTCAACTAAATAAGAACATCAATGAAATTTTTTTTTTGAATACCTACTTATCCATAGTGGCTGGAAGTCCTTTCATCTTTCATTTGTATTAAAAGTTACTTCTACAATTTCAGGTGTGACTACAATGATAATAAAAGGAAAATATAAAGTTTGACACTTTTCTTAAGGAATTCTCAGAAGAGTTAATACAAACAGGTTGCTAAGGATAACTGGAATGGAACAATTTGTGGAGTTAAGCTAATATCTAGCCATAAGATAGCAATTCATCTGTTGCATCACTAAAGCTCAGAGATGGAACTGCAACCCCTAACAAAAACTTTACCAAGATCAGCTAACACTCAAAAGAAAACTCTTTATCACTTATAGAAGGTTTACTGGATAATTTCCGCAATCATCTTAACACTCAGAAGAAGACTCAAACTAAAGTGATTTTCAAAAGGTTACCAACTATTTCATTTCAAAATATATGGCCCATTCATAGTTTCTCAGTTTGTTTGAAGGTACTTGACAACTTCAATTGGTTGATTACAAAAGAATGGCTCGTGCTACATAACAAGTTCTTGTTGTAGATGACATGAATGTGACATTGTGGTGTGACCTTGGCAATAAAATCCACTGGAGCATATAAACATATAGAGTAAGAGAAAAAAGCATAGTGGTTCCACAGATATTACCTTACTTCCAGCTCGGAAAGTTTTCTCAACGCTGTTCCCTGTTACATAGTTGCGTAATGTGGTCCTCACGAATGCAGCCCCTTTCCCAGGCTTTACATGAAGAAACTCTAAACACACCCAAATGATAAGTATTATCAAACAGTAAAAAGAGTCAACCAAATTTTAGGTGTACTCAATACCAAACTATTCATATATATATGTATTTGTATTCAAAAAATCATCTGTTTTTGACTTCTGCTTTATGGACTACAAGTAAAATAACAGTTTATTGTACAACGATACATAAGTGTGAGCTTATCACAGTCCCAGAACATTGTCTTGGTAACCTATATAGAAATCTAAACAGCAAAACAAACACTTTATAACAGTTAGCATACCCTAGAGTGTGAGTGGACCAACAATGCTCTAAGTAATTTAGCATAATCCAACCCTTCGGGGGGGTCCAGTGGTTTGGGCTTGGAACTTCCATGTTGGAGGTCTCAAGTTCGAAACCCCTTGTGAACGAAAGCAAGGGTTTACCTTCTTGATCGAGCTTGTCGCACCAGGACTACCTAGTGCGGGTTACCTCTCCTATGTGGTTTGCGAGCTACTCCATAGGAGCGGGGATTTTACCCCGTGCGCACCCAAAGGGTAGAGACTGCAGGTTTCCCTCGTCATCATATAATATTTTAGCATAATCCATTCATTCGTTCCTTCATTGTAATCATGAAACCTTACACTTCACTCGGAATCCTCTAGTCTTGCTCTAGTTTGTGTATTTTCAGCAGTAATTATCATGTTATCCGGGTCAATAGGATAAATTATGGTTGTCAATTACACATGGCTATAAAATTACAACATAATAAACTTTAGCAACTTCCATAATTGTAAAGAGTATTGCAAACTTCACTTCTTTAAAGACTAATTACTTGACAACCTACTTAATAGAGCTAATTCACAACCCCTTTCCTTTACTTGTAAAAAATCAAACAGACATTTTGCATAACCAAACATTAAAAAAGCTAAAATCACAAACAATGAACTATGAGGAGGGAAATCTTAGTAGTACAGTTGGTTGGCTACCAGAATTTTCACCCCTATCCCTCAATTTTCAGGCAGAAAAAACTATAATCATCATGTTGGGTTATTAACGAAGATAATAAGAAATGGGGAGTGGTCATTTAATCACCTATAACCTTGCAAGGAGATCCATCCACTTCAATGTTGCTGCCCACTTTAATATCATTGCTGGAAAACGCGAATATCTCTGGGGAAAAAATGAAAACTTTAAAACACCCATAAAAAGTTTTGAGTAGAAAAAAACAAGAACATTGCCATAGTCAACTAAATAATACTACTCCGACGGAGTAAGAATTAGGGGAAGCTAAAAGTTACTTACTTGGGAAACAGTGGGATGTTCTGCGGAAAATGGAGGTAGAAACAAGAAATGGGTTTGATGAAATAGAGGAAGAAGAGGAGAGTGAACACGAATTGGGAAACAGAGATAGCTTGAGATTAGTGAGTCCCGCCATTGCTGCTCTGCAAATGGACTATAACATTCCTGTCTGTCTATAGATAAGTAAATTATATCTATTACTTCTTCGACATTCACTCAATTGGAAAATACAACTCGGCCCCAATTATGAATTTATTTGTGATAGTTTAAATATTATTTTATTTGATTAAGTAAATTTAAATACCCTCTCAATTTTGTAACACGAGGAAAATATATTTCTAAATTTTCATAAAATATTATAAAATTTAAGGTATATCTGTTATAAATTCATTGAATGAGTGGATAGTCCATAAGGTTGGTACATGAACAACCATCCATATTCAGTAGATTCATGAACCGTTTTGGATAAGAATGTATCTATTTATTATGATACTTAATATGATGACTTTTGGAGTGATTTCTCACTCTATAAATAGGATTGTTCATTCACTATTGTATGATGTACATATGAGACTTACATACACTTGAATAAGAAGAAAATTCTCCTTCTTCTATTTACTTGTCTTGTCTTCTTCTCTTATGATTATATTCTTATGAGCTTGATTTTATAACACGTTATCAGCACGAGTCTCTATCTAATTGAGAGTGAGTTCTTGTTTTTCTTTAGCTCATATTTTGGTTGATCTCGTTATGAAGATCAAAGTATTATATGCATAAAATCAGGTATGTATTTTCTAAAATATGTTATGATTTAGAATAAAATAGTATTCAGTCACTAACAATTATCAGGAACCGAAGACATATACTACTATTGATTGAATATGACATGCTATACAAAACTTCTTAAATGGAAGAAGGTATAAAATTTTAATAGCATGAGTTTGAATATTTATTTGATTATTTTGAAAGACTCAAAGAATAAATCATGTTGTACTTCGGTTTATTATACCGTTGGTTAAGGGTAAGACGATGGATTCAAGTTTCATCGCACCAAAAGGGTAAGACATCAGGTTAAAGTCCGGATGCACCATAATGAAAAATATTTGAGGATAAGACGATAGATTCAAGTTCTATCGCACCAAAAGGGTAAGACATCAATTAGAGTTTTGATGCACCGTGATTGGGTTCAAGTCCCATAGAATTATGGCGTAACACGCCTTATATGGGTAAGACATTGAGTTTGAGCCAATGCACCATAGCGATGATAAAATGATGACTAAGAAAAATAATATATTTTTGATGAAATGTCTTGAAATTCATCATATTGAATTTGCTCCATTCCTTGAAAAGAATGTGGTAGCAACATGTGATAACTCTGAAATCCGCCTGTTGACTTGCTCCATTCAATCATATGAATGTGATAGTAGTGAATGATTAGTCTGAAAAATGACAAATAATTAATAATATGAATAAGGGTGTGGAGGGACAGAATTATAATAGTCATCATTGTGGTAATGATAAAAGGAAGAACACTATGAGTTCTTCAAAATGTGAAGGCAATTTTTATTATCAAAATGGTATGAAAGGTCATTAGACTTGTGAATGTTGTCAACCCAATAATTTGACAAGTTTATAAATCCTCTATCATGATACAAGAAGATAAAGTGATGGTACACTTAATCTTTCAAAGTGATGTTGAGGTGTGTCATGAAAATATGATGAATTTTAAAGCCATGACAATGTGCTTATAATGCAAATTTATGAAGTACATATAAATAATTAGTCCATTCCTCGAAGAGAATGTGACTTGTGATGAGTATCGTGAATGCTCGACCATTTTATAAGAGAATGGGTCCAGATGTGATAAAATCAATATAGGTTGGATATATGCCACAACTCACCTCTTTGGAAGGTTTGAGAAAAATGATATATGTCACTTCTCATCTCTACGGGAGATTTGAGAGGAAATAAATTTTATTTGGCAGAAATGGATAATTGTATTGTACGTTTTATACGTCACTATGGTATGTTTATTGTGAACTACCGAAAGGGCAAAAGAAAGAAATAGTTCTTGCCTATAAGGCTTGTGGTCATTATTGTGTGGCAATACAAATTTGTCATTGGTTGTGTACCTATGTTACAACAAAAGTAAAGCAAGAAAGATGTCTTGCTCATAATGATTTTGACCATGACAATAATAATATAATTTCCTCCTTAAAGGAGATGCTCACCATATGGATGGTGTAATGCAATATGTGATAATACACAAAATTAATTGCAAGCTCTAACGAGTTGTGCTATTATCAGAGGAATAATATTGGGGTTGTAGTAAGTCTCAAAAGAAACTTTTTAAGTTTCGGGTGAACTGAAAATAAATATTGAGATTATAAATCACTACAACCGAAGAGGGTTATAAATGTTTATGTAAAAGATTACCCCACTTTTCCTCTTGTTTATTCCATACAAACATGTACATGCTGATGAAATCACATGTAAAAGTAAATTATAAGTGTACTAAAATAAAGATCAGTTGGCATGACTGGTTGACCATTGCGATTAATTGTGATGCAAACGTGATTGAAAATTCAGGTGATTTATATGTTGAAGAAATAAAGATTTTCAAGAATTCTCTTGTGTTGCTTGTTCTCTTGATAAAATGATCATTGTACCAGCTAAGGTTGGATTGTAATCCCTTAAAATTTTTGGAACATATAAAAGGGTGAATATGGGCACGTTCACCAGTCATGTGGATCATTTGCAACTATATGATTGATGCATCTATGCGATGGTCACATGTATTTTATTGTCAACTTACAAATTGGTTTTTGTAAGGTTGTTTGCTCGAATTGTTAAAATTAACAGCACAGTTCCAAACTATGAAATTATGTTGGTTAATTTAGCAGAAATTGTAAGCCTCCAATTATAGCTAAATCATGGTTATGAGAACAAAACTCCCAAATAAGATTTGGTATGAGATAATTTTATTTAACATGTAGCAACACATGTATGCACCAAACCAACAAGGTGTCCCCATTAAAATTGGTTGAGGGTCAGGAACCATAGAATTTTCATCTAAAATGTTGAATGTGCGGTTATGATTTTAATTGCTCCACCATGCACAAAGATGAACTTCCAAATAAGGTTGGAATGAATGTTACATTTTCTAACATTACGGGGAGAGATGATTGACAGCTGAAAATTATGTGTGAGGTTAATTATGAATTATCTAGATCCTCGTTAAATAAATATGTGAACTTAAAGTTCTAGGGATAATTCTGTTGCATAATGTTGCAAATCAGTTGCCAGATGAATGCACTGACCCTCTGATATAATTCAGCTGCAAATGCTCCAATGTGAAGTCCTTGAAGGACAGAGTCTATGATATGCCGGAAGCATAATAGACCAATTGATTCCAAATATAAAATTCCTTGAAGAAGGAAGGAGCAAATGATCAATATAGTCATGATAATGAGGCAAGTGCTATAAAAGAGCACATTGACATAACACTTTATAAAATTTTGATAAAGGTTCATGTACCTGAAATAATGAAAAATGAAGAGATCTCGATAAGTTATGTCTTGTTGGAATCGATATCAAATAACCGTCAATGGTATCTTTGATATGAGGTAGCGCTCAATGATATAAATTGTGACGAGGATCTTGAATTCAAGTCTGTCATATAGTGTGGACAGATAAATGGTTGGTCAAGTAAAATGCACAATTCAAGTATATTTTGTTTCACTTAGAAAAGTGACATTTTGGACTGGTAATCCATAAATCAAGGTATAATGTCAGTGGGGTACAAATAAATTATTATGCGATAGTATAACCCTAAAATATCAAATACGGTTTGTGCCTTGGGGCATAAAGGTTTATCGCAAAAATCCTGACATTATTGGAGATGTTTTCTCCTTTGGTGGATGCAATGAGGTTTGTTTTGATCTGGCAACATATGAAAAACTTGAATGCATGTAATGAATAATTGTAAGTCTAGCTAGACAATGAAGGTTATATGAAAATCCTTGAAACAATCGAGGTGTCTGAAGCATATAAGAGTTTGAAAGAAACTTTTTCAATAAAGCTTCAAGAATCTTTATATGGATTGAAATAGTCAAGGAAGAAAAAGGGTAAAAAAAATGACCCTAATTGTCCTTGTATTTTTATGAAAAGGTCTTGGTAAGACAAAATTTTGTCTTGACCTACAGATTGATAATTTGACAAATAAAATATTTGTCTAACAGTACACATACACTGAAAAGTTTTGATGCAATTTTATATGGATAAATCGCATTCATTGAGTACCTCAATGATTATGAGATCACTTGACATAAATGATGATTCAGTTTGATCTTAAAAGAAGGATGAAGAGTTTCTTGGTGATGAAACTCTATATCTTGGTGCAATCAGGGCACTAGTGCATCTTACTAATAATATTTGATCAGATATTTATTTTGCAGTTAATTTACTGGCAAAATTCAGTTTTTCCCTGATAAAAGGACATTGAAATGGTGTTGATCACATGATTGAATATCCTCGGAGGACCATAATTATGGGTTTATTCTATTCCGAGGAATTCAAGAGAAAATTGATTGTTTATGCAGATGCAGAATATTTATCTGATCCGCATAAAGCATGATCTCAAACACACTATTTGTTTTCATGTGTAGGCACAATAATATCCTAGCGATCAATGAAACAAATGTTGCTATGCAGAAATAAAAGTCATCCATGAAGCAAGTCGAAAGAGCGTCTGGTTGAGATAAATGACACATCATATTCAAGAAATGTGTGGATTTTCTTTGAAAAAGAATATACCAACCACAATGTACTAAAATTGGAGACATCATCACAAGAAATTAAGTGATGTTTTAATCAGGGAAAGTATAATACGCGTTGCACTTTTTTTCCCTTGACCGAGGTTTTTTCCCACTAGGTTTTCCTGGCAAGGTTTTAATGAGGAACACATAGAGCGTATAAAAAATATGTGTACTCTTTTTCCTTCACTAGAATTTTTTTCCACAAGATTTTTTCTAGTAAGGTTTTAACGAGGCACATTATCTATGGACATCCAGAGGGGAGTGTTATAAATTCATTGAATGAATGGATAGTCCATAAGGTTGGTACATGAACAACCATCCATATTCACTAGATTCATGAACCGTTTTGGATAAGAATATATCTATTTATTATGATACTTAATATGATGACTTTTGAAGTGATTTATCACTTTATAAATATGATTGTTCATTCACTATTGTATGATATATAGATGAGACTTACATACACTTGAATAAGAAGAAAATTCCCCTTCTTCTATCTACTTCTCTTGTCTTCTTCTCTTATGATTATATTCTTATGAGCTTGATTTTATAACAATATCTAAATTTAGTTGAATTAGTAAATAAATATTTTTAAGATAGTTTGGAGACGAATCTAATGGCTTACCCTAAGCTTATTGAAAACTAGAAAAATATGTCGTTTAAAAATATTTAATTTGGTCCTACAATTTTGAAAATATATAAAATAGTCCCCATCTTTTTTAAGTCTTAAAATAGTTGCACCTTAATTATATTGGGATTTGGAGGTGTTTTAGTAGGCGTTTGGTCATGCGGTATTATATTATGATATAGTATTGTGAGATGGAATTAGCGTTTAGACATGTGATTTCACGCTGATTTCATCTCATGATTCCATATAATGAGATGTGATTTCATATTCTCAAAAAAACATGATATGAAATTACATGGTTATTCATATCATGATTTGAGATATTTTAATATAAAAATTGATCCACAAGTTTATATTTTGTTAAAACAATCCACATTTATATCTTTTAACAATTTATTTCATATGTAAATAAAATTTATAATCACATCATTACTTTTTAAAATTTATTATTCTCACCGGCGGTACAATTTATTATTCTCACCAACATATAGTCATTTTAACCCACACCAACAGATTGTTAAAGTGATGAAATATTTATGGTCTATAAACATAAAAATATAGTTGTGGATGATATCGATCAACATATGATTCAAAGTAACAATGTCGGTTCGTCTTCTCAGTCAAATGATCGAGAAGTGCGAGTTCAACTTGAGGAAATTATCCGTACTGTGTGTGAGGATTATATAAAAACTAGTAAACTACAATTTTAGTTCAAATATTTTTATTAAATTAAAGCTAGATGAAACAATTACTTAAGTGGAGAACAAATACCTTTGTAATAATTTACTATGCGATTTTATAATATTTTATTTGATAAGATTGAATAAACAATTGAGGCTATTTTACAATTTATGAGATTTTTATTTTTATGAGAAAATATACAATACAAAAATTTCATATCGCATAATTAAGCAAAACTTTATTTTCATCTTATAATTCTATATCATGATACAATATCATGATTATCGTATGGTCAAACGGGCGTTGGCTGGTAACTGATAAGAGCTTTTGTTTATTATGTCTTATAACAAAATATGTTAATAAGTATATGATGATTACTAGAAGGATGAGAGGAGATTATAAAATATTGAAATTGAAAGTCATGATATGTATAATGATTTAGTTGAAAGTGTGATAACAAGAATTTTGATCAATATCTTAAAGATATATTTTTGCAATATATTGATATGAGAAAAGTGTAATTTATAGTATTTTTAATAGAGAAAAGACATAAATATACCATCGAAGTTGTCCCATATTTTTATAAAAGTGTCCTATAACCCCACTAAACAACTATATATAATTGTAAATGAGTCATTTTTACTCATTCCCTCGTCTACGTCGTGTGCGTGTTGTTCACTCCCTGGGATAGAATATACCCGACCCTTATCTTTTGAAGAAAATTCGTCTATGTTCTCTTCTCATCACCCATCACCAGATTAGGTAAAGAAATGGGAACATCCATGGAAAAGCCAAAGCTCTTATAAACACACAGGCACTTAATAAGACAAGAAGCCTCTCTGATAAGTGAATGCAACTGAAACGACATCATTTCTACTGGGAATCTCCCTTCGTCTTTGTCAGGTATATCTATTGCCTCATCTATTAAATCGAACAGAATGGTGCTCGTTCTCACCATTGTGTCTATAATAATCTTCTAGTTAGAGCTTGTGTTCTCATCTTGAAGTATGGAAAACAAACTCAAAATCGAATGCATTGGTCGTCTCATTCCATTGTTCATTACCTTTCAAAACGAATTTCTTGCCTGGCTTGCCTTCACGACATTCTCCTTAGCCTGTTGCAGCAAACCTTTCCTCGCTTCTAGTTTCTCCCTCATTAATTGTGACTCTTCAAGAACCATCGTATAGGAATAGCGCCACAGCCAGCAACTACTTCCACTATCTCCATCTCATTATGGATCCAATCATCATTTGCACTCGGAATAACAAAAATTAAAATAGCATAAAGAGTGTCAAACAACTCAGGCGTCACACTTTTGAAATCCGAAGCAACATAGTTCTTTCTATGAAAATCAAAATATTAGGGCTATCACATCTATTTTGGGTTTAAATTGGGGAAGATGACATAAATTGATTAAATAATTAATAATAAAGAAAGGAAATGACATGTGGCACTTTTAAGCTGGTCAATGAAAGTGAAAATTGGTCCATGACGCGCCTAACGTGCGTGTAAACAACCTAGACGAGGGAATGGGTAAAAATGACTCATTTACAACGATATATAGTTGTTTAGTGGGGTGATAGGATACTTTGAAAGTTTAGGTGTCTTTATGCAAATATGGGACAACTTCGATGGTGTGTTTATGTCTTTTCTCATTTTTAATATAGTATTTTGAATAGAGTAAATTTTAGGTTTAACAAACATAAAAGGGGAATCATACTTATATATTATAACTATAGTTTGTATAATTGCGCTCCATAACAAACTTTATGTTTGATATAACTATTAATTTGTATATTTCGATATACATAAACATAAAAAAAATAAGTATTTAAGTCTATTTTATATTTCGGTATACAAATAGGTTCTTTATTTGTATATTTCGGTATACAAATGGGTGTTGCAATTGTCTATTTCGGTCTATTTGTATATTTTTTTCATACTGATGGATCATGCATTTGTATATTTCAGTATACAAATGGGTTTTGCATTTGTCTATTTCAGTCTATTTGTATATTTCGATATATAGATGGGTCATGCATTTGTATATTTGGTATAAAACCTGCATTTGTATATTTCGATTTATTTGTATATTTGGTATACAAATGGTAACTACATATGTATATTTCGGCATTGCAAATGAGTGTATATTTCGATTTATTTGTATATTTCGATATACAAATAGGTCATGATTAGTGTATTTTGGTATACAAATGGGATGGAAAAAACATTAAATATTTGTTGTAAATTATAAATAAAAGAAACTATAGCTATAACATTTAATTTGAAGTACTAGTTTGCTATTTTATACAAGTTTTCCGTTTGAATATACGGATTTTAATTTTAAAATATTGAATTAATCTAATTTAATTTAGTTTTGAATTAGTCAAATTGACTCTCGAAAAGCAAAATATAATTACTATTTTGGAAAATCGAGGGTGTACACACTTAATTAATTGTTCAACAAAATCAATTATAAATTTGTCACAATCTAAGACTACCCTCTAGTTATAATACGGTGCTTAGAGTTACAAGTGATTCCAAACTAACTTGTGATATAATATAACATTAAAAATATTATTTAAAATCGAAAGGAATTCAAAGTAAGCTAATATTGAATGAAATGAGTAGGTCCAAAACAACCTAATAGATAAATGGAAACCATGTGAACAAGGTATATAGTTGAACTCCTATTTGACTCTCTAAAAGTGTCTACTGAGACGAATTATTCGAACAAGCTACTAACTAATTTTAATTGTCGGACTTTAAGACGAAGCAATTGAAATAAACATAGGGGTTGTCTTCATAAGATGAAGATTTACCAATATTGTTATTGAGTTAATTACAAATCGTACTAAGAGTTGGATGTTGAATGTCTAAATATATATTATAAATCAATATATAGCAAAATGTATGTGGCCACTACTTTAAATGTACTAAGTATGTGAGATATGTACTGCGATTCTAAGAGACTGAACATGATAAAATTTGAAATGTTGAATTGATAATGAAATTGACAATGCACGAATTGATTCAATGACCAAGTAAATCAATATGCAATTGATAAGTATTGAACTGAAACAATTAAATATAAGGTCAACACTTTGAGATTGAACTATGAAAAATATTAAAAACATATTTTGTTCGAGTTAAAATGAAGTTCAATCTTATTCCAGATGGAAGGGATTCATACATTGCCAAGGGTACAAATATGATTTTAGCAAAATAGTTCTAACCTATTTAAATAAATTTACCCTTCCATACAGGCACCTCCACCCCTCAACCTTCCACCAACCTGCTTCAAAAAAAAAATTGTTTTCGAAAATTAAAAAAAAGTCTGTTTTTTTTTTTAAAAATTTTTTTACCCCTACTCTGCACCCCCCCCCCCCCTTCCACCAACCTATCCCCTATTTTTTTTTGTTTTTCAAAAAAAATATATTTACCGCTCCCGCGGGCACCCTCACTTTCCACCAACCTACCCCTATATTTTTTTTTATTTACCAAAAACAAAAAAAAAATTGTTTTTCCTACAAAAAAAAATTACTCCCGTCCTCCGTCCCCCACCTTCCACTAATCGACTCCTAAATTTTGTTTATTTTTCGATAAAAAAAATTATTTCATTTCTCATTTATGTGGGCTGAATATGGATTCTCATATTTGTCCATATTTGTATGAGCTTAAATAGGTTAAAGACCATATTAACCTATTTAAGAAAATGAAAGAAAATATGAGTAATTCATCTAATTTAATGTGAACAAGATGATATCATTTCACTTATATGGGCTAAAATTGTCATCATTACAAATAACTATATAAACAAATTGATTTATGAATAAAAAGACATGTACTCAAAAACTATCCAATCAAGTAGGTGTGTACATAGGTCAAGTCAATTTGATTTTTCATTTTAAAAATTATAAATCAATTATGTTGGTTTATTAAATCAAAAAATCAACTCAAATCATATAAAGTCGATTTTTTCGATTTCAATTTTAATCGATTTTTTTACAACTGTACGGTATTTGAAAAAACTATCAAATATTTTTTTGCTTACCTGTGTGATAAACTAAAATAAAAAAATGTTAAGTGAATAGAAATTTCCTAAACGAGTGAAAAAATCACATGAGTTCAATTTTTTTTTTGGAAATATCAACGTTCGTTATGTTAAATTAATAAGATTAAAGGCTAGAGACAAACTGAATACAAAAAATATTTACAAAGTAAATTGTTAACTTCAAATTTGAAACGCTATAATAATATAACTGTAACTTCGAATCTTAATACAAAATAAAATATTTACAATTTTTACAAGTCCAAATTTGAAATAAATATATAAAATTGAAAACTATAAACTAACTAAAAAAATATCAACAAACTAGATTATATATAAACAATATTTTTTATCTATAAATAAAATTATATATATATATAATATATATATATATATATATATGTCGGTTTGATTTTGGGTTCATTTTGACTTTTTTTATTTTAATACCAACCAAAACAAGAGTGCTCGATTTTTTTTTCAACAACCAAACCAATCAAATCAAATCACAAGTCGATTTTTTTTTTACGATTTGGCTTGTTACACCCGTACAAACAAGTATCAAAAACTATCCATGATATCGTCTCTTGTATGATCTCATCGAAAAACTTAATCAATAGAAGACTTTGAACTTAACTTAGTACTACAGATCCACTTCCTACACTTAGAAATGGACCTAATAGACATGATCAAGTAGGACATCAGCTGATCGAAGCTGATACACTTACGACGAATGATTTAATCTTTAACATAGAATCTCACAAGGTTTTAAAAGGTTCCAATTTAATCTAAATAAAAATTACACACACCTCTTCGTAGTAAGATTAGTGCATGATGTAATTATGAAAAAATAATGAGCATATTGCTTTGTTAACTGACATACAAGATGTTATAAAGAGAGAACATTTTTATTTTACGTTATTATAACTTTTAAATATTTAATTTTATCGCGTTTGATAACATTTTTTAAAAATCAAAATTAAATCATACATCAAAAATAAAACACTCGAGACAGTTTTAAAAATCTTTTATGTTTGTTACATATAGGGAAAAAAAGTTAATGTCACTCACTCACCCCTCATGACCTAATTTTGTAGTTAATGGTTTTTGGTTAAAGATTTGATAAGCATGATGTCATTGTAGTATTAACATAGCACGCGTAGAAGAAGTAATCAATTAGGGGATTGAATAAACTAATTTTAATTTGTTTACTTATCCGTTTAATTACGCAATGATGATTGACACACATCTATCTTACTTCTAATCTTATCGTACACACTAAGCCAAAAGAACCATACTTGAAAAGCAAAGTGGATTTTTGTTCTTTTGATTAGGACTCCCACTTCCTAAATGAGCCACTTCTTTTACTATATCGCTGTTTTATATGACTTAGTTTAAATTGATGAAAAATTTTAAAATAAAAAAAATATTTTTAAAACTTATTTAAAATAAATGATAGAATTTGTGTTGTTATAAATTATTTCATAAAGAGTAAAATAAATCAAATTTTCAAAAAGAAAGTACAAAACATCTTTTTTTTAATTAAAAAACACAGTTAAGACATCTTTGTAAATCTTTCAAATATAGTACTTACTTTTTAAGGAGAGTTATTTTCTAGTTGATTTTTTCAAAAGAAAAACAAGGGATAATTTTTTGAAAAAAGTTGATTTTAGCTATTCATTCATAAAACTTTTCTTTACTAACAATAACGATAAAAGGAGAGCTTAAAGAGGATATAATGTACACATATTTTATCTTTTACCTCAAAAATACAAAAGTTAATTTGAATAGAAGTGTATGAAATAATATGGAAACACAATAGCTAATAATAACAAGACAATGATTATAATAGAATCATATGATTGTTAAATATAAAGATAATAAATAATACTAGCAAAAATCGAAGAACGAGAAATTATAAGTGCAACATTAATACGTTCTAACTTTCTATTCTAATTTGCGTCCTTCCTAATCTCCTACGTAAGATCCTAAACATCTATTTCCAGCCTTCATCAACACACGTCTATTTATTAACTTTTCGTCCTGATTAATATTTTTCACAACCTCCTATGTAACATTATACATATTCATTTCTACTACTTTCTCGTTCTACCTCTGTCTATATAAAATCATTTATAGCCAATCACTCACACATCTACACTAGACATCAAAACATATCACTTTCAAATGTTTAACATTATCTCGATCTTAACCCTTGCATCAAAGCCACTAAAATATACTTATTTTAATCCTATCTAAACGAGAGAGGTTACAACAGAGTTTGTCTTAAGTATTAGTTTGCATTTAGTCACAAAACTTGTATGTTTTTGATCAAATTATATAAAACATAAGCTTTCTTTTCAATGTTCAAAGAAAAGCTGATAAGATGAAGTGAAAAAGAAATAGATAGAGAGAGACGTTAGTGGAAGAAGAACTGAAAGAGAAAGGCGGGCGACCTTTGCTGACCCTTCAAGTCTCTCCCTCCCTGCATGTCCCCTTTTCCATTTTTGAACTGTTTTACACTTTACGCTTCTCTCTCTCTCTCTCCCAATTCCACCGGTGATACAACTTTCCGGTACCGGAAATTCAACAAACTTCCCTAATATTTCTCTATCACAAATTTTAAAACAGACCCACAAACACTGCAGCTTACTACCTTTAGTTTATGTCTTTAACTTTTGTTTTCAAGATTCTTGCTTTACACTTATTATTCAACTATTTCATACTTGGGTTTTTCTAAAGACTTCATTTTTAGCTTAAAAAAAACTTTTTTTTTTTTTTTGGGTTTTGCGTATGAAGTTTTAAGAAGAAGATTATGCTGTATTAGGGCTTGATTAGAGGTAAGGTTTTTAGGAATGGAGTCGAAGATTTGCATGAATGGACTGTGTGGGACAACTTCTTCAATTGAGTGGAAAAAAGGGTGGCCTTTGCGATCTGGTGAATTTGCCACCCTCTGTGATAAGTGCGGGTAATTCAATTCAGATCTCACTCTCTCTTTATACTTTTTAATTTATATATGTTTGTAAATTCAGTTTTGTTGTTCTTTTTGTTTGTAGAAACTGGTTTGCCTAGTGCTCAACTCTGTTTGATCATTTTATATGACAACATTACCATTTAGAATGTCAAACAGTGATTTTCATTGTAAAAATGTTGTGAGTTATATACTCTTTGTGTAGGTTTTGAATTTGTTTATTTTATTCGAGAAAAGATTAAGGAAACCAATGTCCTACTAATTGAGATGGTTTGAAATTTGTTTATTGAGCTGATTGTTCTTTTTTGAAACGGAAGGAGTATCTACAATCTGAACAGTTTCTGTGTTTATGTTAAGGTTACTGTGTTGGTGAATACTGTAGCAGCTCAGACAATTATCCTTTTTGTTTTGCTGAAAGATATTTGCTAAATCATGTTCTTTAATTCGACTAAGCAATTACTTTACCTTTAAAAATTAGAGATTGCATATTCAATTTGAGAGAATAATTCTATTGGGATAATATGTTCCTAGTCCAGTTCATGCACATGGTTGCTCAAACTAACTCTAGTTCTGGAAAGATTAAAGATCCCGCAAGATCAAAATGTGGGAAAGATAATCCTTCTTTTTTCTGTTTCACTTGTTGTCTTTTAGGAAGTCAGTGCAGATTAACCTGCTTACGTTCTCCTAAGGATTTGCATTATCTGTGGTTCTTGCTGTGTCATAGTGAGGTTTTTCTGGATGAGATCAGGAGCATGGGCTTGTGATCTAAGTGAGGCCATTGAAGCGAGCCAGAATTTTTAATAAGGGGGTTCAGAATCTGAAGAAATAAACACACTAAGTAGCCGAAGGGGGTTCGACATCTATCTTATATACCTAAAAATTTATTTTAACCATGTAACAATAATATAATTTTCCGCCGGAGGGGGTTCGGATGAGTCCCTAGTGATAAGGTGGCTCCTCCCCTGCGTTGAAGTGATAGCATAACTTTTTTTTTCTTTCCAGAATTGTCTATTTGGTTCCATGTTAAGTTACTGTGGAGCAACTTTGTCTTTTTTTTGCTCTTTTTGGCCTTCATATGAAATAGAGATTGCATGCAGTGATTTCACTTACAGTAAATAATACAGTGCTGATGGAATGAAACTATTTTATTATTAATATTTGTTATTTTTTCCCTTTTGTTTTGTTTTGTTTGTTTGTTTTACTTCTTCTGTTATTTTTCTGTTTGTCTTTTGTATCTTGGTCAGGATAGATGACTGGTAGTTAAATTCATGATAAACTTGTATCTTTTGCAATCTACCACCTGCATTGCCGAAAGGGAAAACATTCACTTTAACTTTGGAATAAAATGTAGCTAACGACAGTTTCACCATAAACTGAAAACTGAAACTAATGCAGAGTCTTAGGGCATCCAGTTTGAGAAATTATATCCGGAGAACGCTTCTAGTATAGACACATTTAAATAAAACTTATTGATGCCAATTGATTCCAAAGCAATTCCTGGTATAGTCAAAAAAATAATTAAAAAGATTCAATGACGATATATTGGAATATGGTGGTAACCAATTAGAATTGAAGACCACATAGTTGTGGAGTTGTATCACTGACTCAGGAGCCTGCCCGTCCATTAATGAGCAAGATTCTCTTCAGTATTGAGTGGCAAAATCACAAACCAGTGCCATTAGTGGGTTGAACGGAAATTCTGAGCCCTTTTTTCTTAAAAAAGTTAAGATGGTTCGAGGACCAACTTGCGCTAGCATATGTTAACTAATTCATCAGCACAGATATCACATAATTCTCGGTAATTCTGACCATCATGGCTTAGGCAGACTGCAGATGGGATGAATTGACCTAATGCACCTACTGGGGAGCAAGCTTTGATTCCTACGGTTTTCAGTCTAACTCTTCGACTGGTACGCCTTCCCCTTGTCGACCTTCTATAGTGTTCACTCTTTTCTTGCCCAATTCATGCAGGCAGTGGGTTACTATAGTTTCATGACTTATTTTATACATTCTATTCTTCTTAATATTAGATCAGTTTTTCTTCCCAAATGTTAACTCACTTAGAGTAGATGACCATCATTTAGCAATCTGTTGATGCCTTTCTCTGAGTGTACTGATTTTATCTCAAAGGCAATGGTAGATTATCTCTTACGCCTAAAAGGTCTATTGACCAAGTTCTCTTTGCTTGAATGGTGGAGAGTATAGATTTAACAAAATAGTCCTTCATGCTGATGAAGCCAGAATCATACTACTAAATACTTAGAAATAAGTATGTTGAAAGTAATTGAATTTGGAAACTTGGAGGAATAAAAGAATTTACCTTAAGTTTTAATACAAAATTCTGGCAAGCCCGAGTACTGTCAAATTGGTGAAAGGGTAGATTTCTCAACATTATACTTAGAAATATTGGTGTCTGCTAAAAGTGGGATGAATTTAAACACGTATTAATTGCCTCAAGTTAGGTGTAGAACTTCTCATCAATTATTTTTATGAAGCGCTAAAATATCTCGTAAAATGAAATATATATTGGTCTACAAGTTGTTTTTTTTTGAGGATGGTAACACTAATCTATATATTCACAAGTAGACTACATCCAAAATATGTAGTCCCCTTCAAAAGGTATTACAGTCTAGTCATATTGCCGTCTATCACCTCTACTACTTACAAATAATCTAAAACATCCCAGATATCTTCTGCTTGGTCTACAATTTTTCATGTGAAGTTTGTATTTACCATCTTGTGAGTTGTGGCCTAACTTCACTCAGATTTTCCTGAGAATTAGATCACTAACTCTCGATGTCATAACATGGGATTTGGAATTACTCCAGGAATGCTTATGAACAACTACTCTTCTGTGATTTATTCCACTCGGAGGATACTGGTTGGAGGGAGTGCATTTCATGTGGCAAGGTTAGCTCCAGAATAGTATTTCTGTCCATAGTACAATCTAATTCTCAGCAGAGCCACTTACCTTTTAAACTAATTTTGGTATTCACAGCGTCTTCATTGCGGATGTATTTCTTCTAGCTCTTTGCTAGAGCTGCTCGATAGCGGGGGCATTAATTGTATCAGCTGTGTGAGGAGCTGTCAGCAACATGCTGTGAGATAAATTTTATGCATTCATGTGAACTTATGTACTGTGACACACAAATGAATTGTAATTACGGAAGCTGGCTTGCTAGCTCTCCTTGGATTGTAATTTTACTATTTAAGTAGTAGTCCATAAAACATTTGAATAACATAGTAAACTCTAACAACTCGTGGACATTGCTCCTATTGATTTTATCCAAAAAAAATCACATCCAAGGAAAAAACCCAGCAAATTGCACTCGTGCTTGCCATCTGTTTATCGGTTCTATTTCCTGATTGTTCTCTAACATTGTTCTGGAGTAGGATGCCCTATTTTTATTTGTAATGTAGTTAAGCAAGTCTAGTTTTTAATAAGCAAGTATTTTTTTCTTTGGAAGTGACAGATTGAAGTTGCTAGACTTGACATTGTTTCTTAGGGGTTTCGCTATTAGAAATTTAGGAACTATAATTGCATCCTGCATCATGTTCTTCCATTTTCCTGCAGACCCCAAATCATGAGAAGCCCAAAGCTTTTGGAACTTCTATCTCAAACAGTGTTGGTGAAACAGCTTCCACTTCTCTGGGCAGTCAGATAAATGGTTCAGAACCAAATAAAAGAGAGGGTTCTGACAGTATTGATCCAGCACTTCTGCTCCTACACCAGAATGACAACACCAATAGTCCTATAGGCCAAATAAAAATGGAAGAAACCTTCCATCCTGCTGGAGAATCTGGAAGCACTTTTTCATCAAATTTGTGTCAGGCTTCGGCGGAGTCCTCTAAAAATGCCAAACTGGATTCATATAACGGATACAAAGGAGTTGTAGAGATTCATGGATCAACGGTGCAAACAAATTTAAGCATAGCTCTGTCTGCACCTTCACCGAACTCAAAGCTCTTTCCTACTACATTGGATGAGGGGGACCTGAACAAGACAATTTCTTCCTTGCAGCAAGGGTCTAGATCTCGAAATCTATTGCCCAAACCCCCAAAATCTGCCTCTGCTTTGGGACCGGAGATGAATGCTGGCATAATTTCACAGATTCGTGTTGCCAGACCACCTGTTGAAGGTCGGATTAAGAATCAGCTGCTTCCACGCTATTGGCCAAGGATAACAGACCAGGAGTTGCAGCAAATATCTGGAGAGTATCCATCATAAGTTCTTAAATTAGATTTATTGTTGTTGACCTATTTCATACATGATTTCCTTGACAATGTCTTTTCAAGCTCAAATTCCACCATCATACCATTATTTGAGAAGGTTCTGAGTGCAAGTGATGCAGGTCGAATTGGCCGTTTGGTGCTTCCTAAAGCGTGTGCTGAAGTATGTTTCCAACTTCCACATTTGTTTCATCCTCCTCATTTTTACACATTCTTCTCTACTGACTTTTTTGCCCACCAAAGTAGAGGCCTAGTCTTCCTTTACCTTTGTCCTCGTGGTGACACCAGCAATTTCATAAAATTTAAGTATTTTCATTGTTCAGGCGTATTTCCCACCAATTTCTCAACCAGAAGGCCTTCCTCTGCGGATTCAAGATGTGAAGGGCAAAGAATGGGTATTCCAGTTCAGATTTTGGCCAAACAACAACAGCAGGATGTATGTTCTCGAGGGTGTGACCCCTTGCATACAATCTATGCAGTTACAAGCCGGAGATACAGGTAATGAAGTTTCATTCTTTTGTAGTGAGCCATAAAGCCTGTCATATTTGGATTACCTTGTTAACATTAAGCAGTAATCATTTTCCTAGGCTTGATAAGATTGTTTTTATTCATGAGATGAAATCTCCTGTTCATGCCATTCTATGATTAAGACATTTTAGTTCTTTTACACGTAGGGGTAGCAAATGGGTTGAGTCAATAAATAGGTCATTACCCAAGTCCCAACCTGCCCAATATTAACTTGGACTAAGATGGGCTAAATAGTGGGTCATAAGCCCCCCTCGCCCTCCCCAAAATTAAATAAATGAACTTGGCCTATCCTGTTTTCTTTCGAATAAATAAGTTTACGTTCTAGTAAGAGACAGTTTCTGTAGTAAGTTCCGTTATTCTGACATGTTTGATATTTTTAGCTTACATTCTTAACCTTGAATTAAATCTTTCTCCATTCCTGTGGGTTATGGTAGACATCTATACGGTTATGTTTGGGCAGCTTGTCTAAGACAGGCTAAGTTGGACATAGCTCAAATTAGTTCATCAGTGAAATATCTGCGTCCAGAGTCAAAATGGGTAAGAAAATTTGTCAAAAATTCTGAAAGAGCAACAAAATTAATTATAGAACCAAAAGGGCAACTTTCTGGCGAAGAATTTGACGACATTTAAATCAGGGCAGCCGCGGCAAGGCGCGGAATTACATGCGCCTTACAAGGCGCAGCCGTCATGCGCCTTGCGGTGTTTTTTTTTTTTAAAATAAATTGTTCTCTTGATATAAATTGATTATCTTTTAAAAGTTATACTATTGGGCTTAATTTTAGGATATTCGTAAAACCTTTTAATTATGAGCAACTTTCACATATAGCAAACATAAAAATCATATCTGTATGTTATAGCTAAAGTTTGCATAATTACGCTCCATAGCAAACATAAATATATTTATTTCACTATACATATACAAGGATAACAGTTGTATGATTCACTATGCATATACAAAAGAAAGCAGTTGTATTATACATATATAAAAGATCAATTGTATAATTTGTGTTTGTATAAAGCGAGAAAGAAAGAAATACAAAAGAAAATTGGGCAGGGAAAGATTGTATTTGGATAATCATAAGTGTATAGGATAAAAATATATGCATTTGTATTTGTATATACAATTTTCTCTCGCTTTATACAAACACAAAAACTGATACAAAGGGAAATTTAAATAGAGTATGAACAGACAGTTAATTCCATTAGAGTGCATTAGTTAAGATAATTCTGTTTCTATTCCTCAGTTATCTTTATATATAGTTTTAGTATTTACACATTCCCCATAATGCTTGTTATTATCAGGGGGAATTAATTTCCATTATGAGTAAGTTACAGAGATCAGAGTAGTGAGTAGAAGAAGACATGTGTCCAGGATTGGTCCCCACTGGTCCCCATCTGATTTCTATATATTGTACTGCTTCTCTCTTTCCCAAGTTATGAAAAGAATTGCTTATTTACTTGCTTTTCCTTCTCTTTAGTCATTCTTCTTCTTCTTCTTAACTCCTAAGTAATATTAGTATAAAAAATAATGTATACATTTGTATTTGTATAAAGTGAGAGAGCCACAACCGATCCAAACAAACCAAATCAATATGATGATGTTTACACTTCTTACATGAAAGATAGAAGCACCAATTATCATACATCAATGAGTGCAAGAACTGCTACGAGGTGATTTAGGCGTTAATGTTAAGACTTTTCCGTTTTCCTTTGATCTATTGTTGAGTGGACTAAGACTGTATCTAGTCTATTTTGTTGTAAATTGAGATGAAATTGAATGACATCTCGCCGCATGTAACAAAATGAGAGCTCTACCTATTCTCTCATTACTAAACGAATAGCAATGGTATTTGTCCAATTGATTTTTCACAAAAAAAGGCGAGGCGAGTGAATCAGCGAGATTCACTGGGAGAGAGGCGACTGGCAAAACAGTTTGCTGCGGATTAGAATGAAATACGGATTAGAATGAAATAAAACCGTGTTTATAGATTTTATTTTGAATGAAAAGTTTGCTATTTTATATGGTTTTCCCTTTAATTATAGATAGAGTTTAAGTATATTATAAATAATTATTATTATTATTATTAATTATTATTATTATTAATAATAATAATAATATATTTAAACTCTAGCTATAATTAAAAGGTTTTACGAATATCCTAAAATTAAGCCTAATAGCTTACTTTAAAAAGATAATCAATTTATATCAATTGAAAAAAATTTCTTTTTTTAAAAAACAAAACTGCCATGCTAAATTTCGTGCGCCTTGCAAGGATGGTTGTGCCTTGCAAGGCGCATGGACTTCCGCGCCTTGCGGCAGCTGCCCTGATTTAAACGTCGTCCAGTTATCAGTCAGAAAGTTGCCCTTTTGTGTTCATAATTAATTTTATTGCTCTTTTGGAATTTTTGACAATTTTTTTTTACCCTTTTGGCTCTGGACTCTGAAATATCTCATGCCCAACCTGATAAGTTTTGGGCAGGTTTTAAATAATTGGGTCAATTTTGCTACCCCTAGTTCTTTGCTTTAACTCAACATTGAAGCAATGATGCTGGCAGGTCAATACTCATTACCCCTATTTGAGATAAAGGGGGTTAGGTTATAAATAGAATCTATGAAATTTGAATTGACACTCTTCAAATACATGATTTTGCCCATCACTCTTTGTTAAAGCCAGTCAGCTATTCTGGAATTAGAATGACAGTAATAGGACCAATACTTCTTTCACTTTTCCAAGTTTAGATTTTATTAGCTATAAAACAACAATGAGTTCATTGTTAACTACTGTACCTTCCAAGTTGGTCTGACAGGATGATCCTATATTTTCTTCTTGTAATAACCAACTATTTTCCAATTCATACACTATCAGAGGGAGGATGGTCATATTGAGTACTAATAGTATTAACATAGATAGTAAAGTTGCTCCTCTAGTATGGTTCCTAACAGGTTTGAATATAAAAACGTTATGCCAGGAAGCGAATAGAGTGAAGAAGCAAATACCGTATGGAATATTTTTCCCTATCTTCTTTATCTAATATGAAAGATTTAGTTTTCTTTTAGGTTTTTACTGAAAATGTCTGGTGTACTGGCTCAATGATTCAATATATTTATAAGAGTCCTTCAACTGCTAACAAAAATTATTTTTGTATTCTCAAATCAAGATAACAAAACAGAACATGAGTTTCACCTGTGTGTAGTCTTGCTGACTCCTGTGCTCATATTCTTGCATTGATCTTGCTCATGAGTCGGTCCAGCTCCTGATAAGCTGCACATGCTCAAGAAATGGATAGAAAGCTGGAGAAACACATGTTTTTCTCTAGTGAATGAATTTAAAAATTTTTGTGTTGTGAAGAGTCCAACATCGGCAATGGAAAGGGAATTTAGACTCTTTAAATGATCTTGGGCAATCCTCACCTCTTGAGCTAGCTTTTGGGGTTGAGTTACGCGCAAGGTCCATTTCTTTAGTACCTGTCATTTTATGTTTTTGTTCCTTGTTTGTTTTTGTGCTGTTTTTCAGATTTAGGATTCTACTTCTCATCCTATAAGAACATTTCATTGCAGTAACTTTCAGCCGCATGGATCCAGAAGGAAAGCTTTTAATGGGGTTTCGTAAAGCATCAACTGTTAAAATAACTCAGGTAACTGTTCCACATAGGGTTTCATGTGAGTTCACTTTAGTGGCTTATGGGATATAATATTGATTATATTGCCTAAACAGGAAAATCGTCTGTCAGCCATACCAAAGAGTGTTTTCTCTGCTGAACCCACCTCCTTCTCAGCAATGCCTGAGAATCTACCTTTAATGAGTGGTTACTCTGGCCTTCTGCAGTCATTTAAAGGAAGCAGGGAGCCTTCTGTGAATTTGTCCTCTAAGCATTTCAATGGTGGTGATTTTAGCTGGTACTTAACTGAGAAGAACGGAGGCAGGAATGTAGATGGTGCCTTCTCCCCTTCAATGCCTGTTTCAGAGCGTAAAAGAAGTCGTAATATTGGGTCAAAAAGTAAGAGACTGCTCATTGATGCCCATGAGGCTTTGGAGTTGAAGCTTTCATGGGAGGAGTTACAGGATATGCTCCGACCACCACTGAGCGTCCAGCCAACGACTGTCACCATTGAGGACCAAGAATTTGAAGAATACGAAGTATGTTGCTTTGTCTCTGAAATAATTTGTGCTGCTCATGCTTTATGGTTGAACTAGATGAATTTGACATTATCTTAATACACGAGAATTGCTATTAAGATTTAATCAGTCCACTAAAAAACTCTGGCTTTGGTTTGTAACTTTGTTCTTCAAAATGCAGCAACCACCTGTTCTTGGAAAGAGGAGTATATTTACTGTCCGCTTATCTGGGTAAGAAAGAATATCTTATCAGAATGTATTCCACTACTCCAATGTGTTGCTTAAAAAATTATGAGAAAGGACATCAGCAATAAAAGACCGTCATAAGTTACCTTTTCTGAATATTTTTCACTAACAAGGAATCCAGGGCCTATGTTGCTTAGACTCCAAAAACAGCTGCCACAACTGTGTTGAATCCTCCAAAAAAGCTTAACTTTTAGACGATCTGTACACACCCGGCGACCTTGTTATATGGCTGATAGGAAACAATTTTATGTTAATAACTGGTTTGGTCAGCATGAAACCGTGAAGAATGTGACTAAAATTTGTAAATTCTAACTCATTCTGCAGCTACAACATGAGCTTTCCTCTTTCCCAAAAGTTTGGTCCTAAGACAGCTCTCTGTACAGTGGCTGTTTCCTCCGAGAGACTCCTTTCTTCTGTCATATTCCAACTATGTCTTTTCTTCTATTCAGACGTTAATTTTGGAAGCTGATAGTTCTAGTGGTGATGTCTCTTCCCTTGGCATTCTTTGACCTGTTTTTTTATCCAATGATTAAGAACACAGAAAAGAGAGAGTAGATGACAATATAATGGGAAGGTATTGGAGCGGGTATAGACACAGAGGCACCGAATAGGATGACATCACCAATTCACCATTGAAGTTTGAACTATAGACTGTAATTTGTTCCACATTCAACTACAACAAATACTCTTACAAAACATATATTTTTTTTTCTAAAGATTCTTTTTCATGTCCATCATTGACATTTGCTATTCCCTAGACTGTTCAAATTGGAAGTTTTACTGGTATATCTCTGATCCCAGGGAGCAGGAGCAGTGGGCTCAATGTGATAATTGCTTTAAGTGGCGAAAGTTGCCAGCTGATTATCTTCTACCTCCTCAGTGGACATGTCAGGACAACATTTCAGATCATAGCAGGTCAGGACTCCGCATATCAAGGAATTTTGCTCAACAGCACTTATGCGACTTAAAATTACACTAATTATGTTCATGTTCTCAGGTCCTCTTGTTCTGTCCCAGACGATTTAACACCCAGAGAGCTTGAAACTCTTCTCAAAATGGACAAGGGTGAAGTAACTTGTTGCTTTAGTTTTAGTGTATATTTCGGTCATGCACCAGCTGGTTCTTATATGATAACGTCCGAAAATTCACGAACTCTTGATTTAATATACTCATGTAATGCATTCATCATTTGTAAGCCTGTAGTTGTGCTAAACTAAATGTCATTTACCGGTCACATAATTAACATGTAGCCAGTTGTGCACATATGATATGAAAATATAGGATGAATTACCTCCCATCCGTTCTAGCTACAATGTTGCATACCTGACAGTCATTCCACTTGCAGTCATTTTAACTTTATGCTTGGTTTGGTTGGGGACACTTATTTAGTTTTACAAAAACCTATGGTTCTTAGTTTCGTTGGCGTTGTTGTACAGATTTCAAGAAACAAAGAAGTGCATCAGGCCTAAGGATAACACAGGCCCATGATTCTTCTGATTTAGATTCTCAAGCAAATGGGATAAGCATTGCTGGTGACCCAAGAGAGCCTGGTCCCGCATCAGTTGCAACAACAACTAAACACCCAAGGCATCGACCTGGATGTTCTTGCATTGTGTGCATCCAGCCTCCCAGTGGGAAGGGAAAACATAATCCAACGTGTACTTGCAATGTCTGCATGACAGTGAAACGTCGTTTCAAGACACTTATGATGCGCAAAAAGAAGCGTCAATCAGAACGTGAAGCGGAACTTGGCCAGAGGAATCAACTTATGTGGAGTTCCAAGGAAGAGACTGAAGTGGACAGCTTCTCTAGACAAGTAAATCCAGAAGTTTATCCTTCAGACAAAGAAAGATCTGGAAGCGAGACACTGGCGAGGGGCCATAGCAGCAATCAATTGCAGAAGCTTCCTGAAATAAGTAAGTCGCAATTAGACTTAAACTGTCACCCAAATCGTGAAGATACAGGTTCATCTCATATTAGCATGATGTCTCTTCTTCAGCAAGCATGTCTGCCGCTAGAGACATATCTGAGGCAGAATGGTCTAACAAGCTTAGTTTCTGAGCAACAAGGGAGCTCAGGGTCCCAAGGGTTGCCCCAAGACACCAGAGAGAGTGACCTACGAGTCCAAGAGGATCTGTGCCTTGCTTCTACTGCTCAAGAGCAAGAGAAGGATGTCTCCAAGGAAAACTCTGAACCAGATCAAAGTGGAAAAGACCAATGATGAAACATGAAATCCTTTTGGTTGCTATTGCTCCTTTCTATTCTTTTTCTTGATGGACCAACAATACAGGAGATTTCCACTACCTTGTTGATATCTTGTAGTTATTATGAGTATGTCAAGCAATTGGATGTTAAAAATATTTGTGTTTATAGGTTGTACTATGTGTGTCCTGCAAAATATATTTAGATGATTTCCCTCATGAGTAACAACTTTTAAAGGTCATATAATTTCCAATAGCCCATGATGTATTTCCTTGATATCTTTTGTTGGATCAAACACTTGTGATGGACAAAGGAGTTGAAAAGAAAGTCAATACCATGTATATGAAAAATTGAAATTGTTTCAACAAATTATTTGCTCCTGAAGAAATTTAAAGACAACCTCACCCCCTCAATTGGTTTGGTAGGTTTTTTGTAAAAAAAAATTCTAGTTTTATGTATTTTTGCCAAGTGATCCATAGATTTGATGAAAGTGTAGCAGCTGATATGAAAAGGAGGAAAAATAATCTGCACCTGGAAGATGGAAGCCAGCTGATAATGAACATTTGACAACTTAATCGTCTACATCAATTGCTAAGATTACTTTAAACTATTGCTTAAACAAGCTTGAAATGTTTGAAAAACAGTAGGAATCAAGTGCAGGCAGCTTGTACTAATGCAAATATATGTGAGATTTTGTAGCTGACATTTTCCATATTTCATTCACCATTAGATTACAAAAACTTTCCAGGTAACATGGAATACTGAAATTTACTTCTCTATCAAAGAGTAAGGTTGCATCACCCTCACTACTGAAACCATATTTCTCACCAAGCCAAGTTCCCAAAATACAACATTTCTTAATAAACTAAAAAAAGAATACTTGTACACATATACATCATTACACAATAGAATTTTCTTTCTTCTTTATCTTCCCTTCCCTTTCTCTTTTTATTGCTTTCCAGCAATCTGGGGATTGTTTTTTTCATCTCGGAAGGGGCTGGAGGTTGACGAATAACATATTAAAGAAAATCTACATCTCCCCACACATCTTGATTCACAGAACACTAATCAAACCAAAGGACAAACCTTATCTACAAAATGTTATTTCCCACGTCTTCTTCCTTGAGTAATGGGAAGGTGGAAAACCACATCTTTATCCTTCATATCTTTTCATGTAATCACTTGTCAAAAGAGAGGGCTAGAAGTAACCAATTAAAGAATAAACAATCAAAATCCTTCAACACTGGACCTGCGAAAAGATGAAGTTGATGACCTTCGGCTTTCCAGTCTATCAAGGTCCTCCAAAGAGAAAGAGTAGGAACATGTTAATGAAGGACGAGCCAAGGGTTGAGTAGCAACCTTTGAGGGAGAAGCCGATGTTCGGGTGAGTGGTAAGGAAGGGGAGAAACTCAACCTTGGCACAGGAGTGATGATGCCATTCATGCTTGGAGACTTTGACATGTGTTTACCACCAACAACTGCTGGTTCTTGCAGAGGAAACCGTGAAGGGCACTTCATCACTTGTACGGTTTTGAGTTGGTCCAAGATAGTTCTCATGGTGGGCCTTTCAGATGGATCCTTTTGCAGGCATCTTTGGGCAATATCAGCCACTGTACGGGCTGCTTTTGCGGGAAACCGTCCTTTAAGCTGAGGATCCATGATAAGCGATAATCTACCATCATCAGCAAGGAAAGGCCTAGTCCACTTGACTAGATTCCTCTCTTCCTTTGAATACCGACCATCAAGATTCTTCCGGCCAGTGAGCAGTTCTAAAAGAACAATCCCGAAACTCCAAACATTGCTCTTAGGAGTTATCAACCCTCTCTCCAGTGTCTCCTGTGAGAGATTCGCCAGGGCCTGAACAAATGGGCTTACTTTATTAATTAAAATCTCCCAAGAAGTTAGAAAGTGCAAACAATGGAACCACAACTCATAATTAGACTCTAGAGTAATTAGAAAGCAAAATGCTTCTCAACAAATAGTAATCTATGATGCATAGACATCTCTTCTCTTAAGAGCCACATCCTCTGATATTATGGGTCGCAATGTCTATCACGACATGCTCCAAAATTAAGGTTCTATTCACATACATCTTAACTACATGCCAGACAGAGCTTGCTGATGATCAACAATACAATACAGCCATCTCGCCTAGTCCTCCCAAAACATGGGGTGAATATTTGAATTTTCAGACCAACATTTCTCAGAGATAAAATAAATTCTGTGTGCGCAACAGTAAATAAGAGAACTTACGATTGAATTGCAAGATATCTCTGTCTCTTGTATATTCGTAATGCATCCATACCCCGAGAGCTTTGCACTAAAATCCTTGTCGATTTGTATATTTCCAGTTGAAAATTCTTGGAACATTGCCTGTTGGTGGAGATAAAAAATTCATCAAAAATGACTATCATAGGTCAAGTTTCAACATGAAAAACTACAAATTTCCGTAATAGAATACAAAGATGACACCAAAAACTACAAGTTTGTGTGATGGGAAAAAAGGCCACACAGCTCAGGCTACGTATAGCAGATAATAGTGTTGATACCTGAAAAGGTCCCTCCTCATGTAGAAATGTAAGACCTTGTGCAGCACATAGGGCAATTTTGGTTCTCGCATTCCAATCTATAGAGGGGCCATCTGATCTTCCGAACAAAAGTCTGTCTAAGCTTCCATGGAAAAGCCTCTCAAAAACCAACATCCTGTGCTCAGAACCTTCGCGTGCATGAAAACCAATCAGTTTACAAAGTGAAGAATGTTGCAAAGAAGCCAGGGTGTTCACCTCGTTGACAAATTCCTTCAGACCCTGAAAAGGCCAAAAAGACGGTGAGATTGGTTTCTAAATATCATGGACTTGTTAAAACCTCATAAACCACAAAGTTGATGCAGGCTTGTCATGCAAATTCCTGATTGGACAATACCCATTCTTTTATCACTGCAGAATAGAAAGGGTAACAAGTACAGAGAAACAGTGCTGCTAAAAGCCAAATATTAACCCTGCCAAGCCTAGACACCAAACTAGAATGGCATTACAATATTACCGCATCAACAGATATAGGACAGATAAGAGAAGGACTAATCAGTAGATGACACACAGATAGGATAATATAAAGTCAAAACATGCCAATGCAACTGAACATTACCTGTGAAGAAGGGTGAAGGCGAGTTATAGTGGCTTCAAGCTTCTTTGTACCAGAGGCATCATCCCCAAAAGAAGCTCTGTAGATGACAGAAGAGAGACCTTCTGACACACAACGTTCTGGAGAGAAATGGTGGCATGCAGCAGAAATTTCATCAAAAGCAAAGTTCCGAAGCATTCCAGTAGAAGGCAATGTAGGAGGCAGCACAGGAGGCAGTGGCAATGGTCCAGAGGTATTGAGAGGGCTACTTGTATTCCCCACTTTGAAGCTTTTCGTAGTCCTGAGAGCAGCGGCACTCTGAGGTGATGGAAGTGGTAGAGGCTGAGGAACTGATGACCTGTATTCCTTTATTGATCCAGCACGACTAGTCAGCTCTTCATGTTCCTCACATTCATTCGATGCTAGAGCATCTTGATCTGCTGTGTCTAGACTTGATGGGGCGGATAGAGTTCGTGCCCTACTCGTTGTTACTCCATTGTTTGACTGCACAGGTTTCACTCTTGTTCTAAAACTTGGTGGTGCTGACTGCAATGATCTTGTTTGTCTCTGGGGTTCAGGCAGTGCAGTAGGTGACTGCTCCTGAGGGTTCACACGTTTGATGTGGATGCTATGCACGGATTTTTTCTTCTTACTCTTTGAAACCGTGAAACATCCCATTTTGATGTCTAAATAATCTGGCCTTATCAGGTTTATAATTGTCCTGCCAAATAGTAAAACATAAACATATGACAACGTTCTGAAACACTTGACAACCTAAAGTATTGATTAACATGAGTTTATCAGGGAATCAAATCACTCACGTTTATATAAGATCACAAAGTAAAACCAATCTTTGGCGAAGTTGCAATCAAGAAATTATATTAACACTTGGCTCCACCAACCAAACTGGTTTGGGAACCTAAGATATTGAATGATCTCCTACTATTGTTTAAAACAGATTTTGAATTACTCCGGTTCCACTTTCCAAATCAATAGCAATGCTTCCATCAACTTATATTCACTCTAAGTACAACAAATGATTAAAACTACAGCATTTCTACAAGAGACTCAGAAATCAATCAATCTTCATCAATAAAGAATCAGAAATCAATCATGTTTCTTGTTAGTTACAAATAGGCTCAACTCAACTAGAGGATCAATGAAACAAATCAAATGTTTTGGTACATTTCCATAAAAAAAAGTGATGTCATCAATAATTGTCAATATATGCCTTCATAGTTCAATCAATTTATAAGTTCTTGAATTTTCAAAGCACAAAATACAATAAAGTTTCTCTAAATTGGACACTAACATCAAGAAAGGCAATTTTTCAAGAATCACTAATAAATGAATGTGGGACTGATAAAACCAATCTAATCTAAACTACCAACAACAATGGATTCCCTTAACAAGACCCCTAATCCAAAAATTTCAGCTAAATTTCTAAAATTAACAAGATGAAAGTAAGATCAAGAAAAGCTAAAAAACCAACCTGGGACACTTTTTTTGAGTTCAAAGTTTGGATCTTTACTGACTTCTTGGGATTTAAGAACAACCCAGATAATGAACTTTCAATCAACTCTGTTGAATGAATGGGTAAATATTGGGTGAGGAAAGAAACCCTAACAAGAAGTTACAGAAATAGAAATGTGTTAAAGGGAAAAAGATGAGACTTTTAAGAGTAGAAAGGCAAAAGAAAGTAGGAAAAAGAAGACTGGAGTTTGTTGGGGTGGGGTAAGGGGTGGGGGTGGGGAGGTGGTTTCATAGGAAAGAGGAGTGAAGAAATATTAGTCAAACTCAAACCAACAAAAATCCACACAATTATCATTAAAAATCTCAATTTTCTATTATTATATGCTTTTAGATTAAGAAAAATATACCATTGGTATCATCTACTTGTATCAATGCAAATCTCATACCTTGTGACATTTTTGCCCTCACAAACTTATAAATGTGTTATTTAAGTTGGTTTTAGTTACTCCCTTTGTCCACTTTTAGTTATCATAATTTCTTTTTTTTAAGAGTCAATCGATAAAAATTTTAACTAATATTTTATGATGTATTTTTTAATCATATTGATATGCAAACAAATTATGATCTATAGTAATTTTTGTATTGATTTCGAGTATCTAAATCTTGTTATTTTAAATATTGAATTAATGTAATCTAATTTAAATTTAAAAAATTAACCGTATTGTCTTTCGAAAACCGCAATATTACAAATAAAAGTGGATAGAATGAATATTTATGTCTTCCAATTATAACTGATTACAAGTAGACACACTTATAGAAAATTGAATACCTATATGCATACATCCTACGTAGTAAGTACATTTACATATAATGCAAAATATCATGTAGGACGCCACATATGATGTATGTAATTATTCGTTTAACTTTATATAAATTTAAATATCTACACATATACAAAATTAGAGGCACACATGTTAGCTAAAGACATGTTAATGGGTGTTTATATATTATGCTTTTTGATAATGTTTGGAGATAAAACTCCCACTATAAGTATGTTTAAGTGTTTAATTAGCTCATTTAAAAAATAAAACTACTATAAAGAACACATCACACACTTTATTCTCAAATAATTATACATATGGTTTGAGCAAAGTTGTTTACTGCCCCTTCTTGTTTGTAGGATTTGGCAAGATTATCTGCCAAATATATATTAAAAAATACCAACACTCAAATTAAACACAATTTTAAATATGAATTTAAATAATATAATCAAATACAATCAATCACAGACTATTGACACTTGACCTCACTTAGCAAAATATGATTAAATTTATAGGTTTTGATTTAGAGTAGGAAAAGTTTGAGAGAAGTTGTATTAAACTAGATTAAGTTGTACTTACTTTATCAAACAATACTTGTAGGAAAAACAAAACACTATAAAATAGATTTTCTCTTATAGTGTGGTACCATTATAGTATACTATAAGAATAGCTAATTAATATCCTAGTTTTTCATTTCTCAAATATTATTTTTTTCAAAGAAAAAAAAATCTTGTATTGTAAAATAAATTTGGCAAGTAAATTAGCACTTCTTTTAGTTTAATTTATGTGTTACTATTTGATTTGATACAAAATTTAAGAATTTTTTTTGTTGTTAAAGTGGTCTTAAACATTCCTTGACCATTCATGTCGTTATAAATCATTTCTTTAAACGTAAAACAGTAATATTTTTTAAAAGTAATTAAAGTTATGTCTAAGGCATAATATATAAATATGCTTTTAACTTGATCTTAATTGATATTTATATCCTTCATCTTTTGATATATATAAGTAGACTCTTAAACTTGTATAAAAATTGAACAAGCAGACATATATGTTCGACGTGAAATAATACAAATAAGACGTCACGTAGAATATAAACTGGTCATGCAAGACGCCACAAAAGAAAGTATATGTCATTTATTCAACATTATTCAATTTTATGTATCTACTTATGCGCAATCAAAATTGAAAAAAAAAATCAATACAAGCTAAAGTTAAAATTTAAGACATTTATCCATTATACCTATTTTTTAATTATAGGTGATATTTCGTTAAATGAGACTGAAAATGAAAGTATGTTTATGAAGAAACTAATAAAATCAAAGGCCGAAGTTATGTGTGGCCCCTTAAAGTTGTCCGCATAATTCATTTAGACACCTTAACATACCCCATTTCCTATTAGACACTTCAGTCTTAAAAAATAAATACCTATTGAACATTTTTCTGACACTGGGTAAAAAAAAAAGTGCGTGTGATACACATACATATGATGTGTCAATATAGCAAATCAAATAAAGACACATGACATTTTAATTTAAAAGAAATATAATTATAATTTCTTGATATAAATAAGTCAAAAATTAAAAAGAAAAGTTTCCTAACTTATTTTTTTTTAAAAAAAAATTATACACCTCTCACCCACCTCCATTGCATCCCAACCCCGATGTCCCTTTCTTCCTTTTCCTAATACTCACCCTTCTTCACCATTGTTGGTCTCCATTTTTTTAGCGAAGAAGATGTAGATTTATATCTTCATTTTTTTCGGTAAAGAACCGTCGATATTGATCTTTATTTTTTCAAAAAAAAAAGGAAAGTTCTTTTTACATCTACAAAATTGATAATATAATGATAAGAAAATAAATTAAACAAAATTAAGAACAAAAAGATGAAAATTCATATAAGAAAAAAGTGACATCGAATTGTTTTCAAGAATGGCTGCAGAAATGACGGGAGTTATCTGCAAAGATACAAGATTGTTATTTTTTTTTAAAAAAAAAGAGAGAAAAAAAGAAAATATAGAAAAATTAAAAGGAAAAAAAAAGAAAAAATTGAAAAAGAAAAAGGAAAATGTTAAAATTATGATTTCACGCGCTTACCAAGCGTGCATCACACTTCTTATGCCATATATGCATAAAGTGTTTAAATGGTTCAAATTCTAGAGGATAGATCAATAGGTATAGGTCTTAGTTAAGGTGTCTAAGTGAATTATGCAGACAACTTTAAGGAGCTACAGATGATTTAGGCCAAAATCAAAACTTGGACATGGAAAGGAAAAATCAAAGAAATTAAAAGAAAAAAAAAAGGTAAGGGTATTATGGTCAATTCATGGTGCTAAATTAGTGGTAGTAATATGTACTTAATTAATTAAAAGAAACTCAAAAATCAACAAAGAGGGGCCTCGAATCAATGTAGGTGGGGGCAGTTCAGTCAAAGTATCGGAAAAAGTTAGTAGTACTATTGTTGAGAAAAAGACCCTTTTACCACTACATTAGTTAATTTGTACTTGTACATCATTCTTAAAAAAATTTAGTAATAATTAATATCTATTGAATTAAATCTATCGCATAAAATTTATCAAACGTTATTTATATTTGTAGATTATTGCAAAGTGAGGAATTTATTGAATACACATAAAGTGCTTAACATAGAATTTTCATTCGAAGGACAGAAATTATAACAATTTTTGAATATGCCTATAACGATTAAAAATAAACGGAAGGAATATTTAATTTTCTTATATTAGTCAAAGAGGTCCTTAGTGATGAACTTTTGACTCTTCTTTATTGCCGTCCGATAGACTCCTCAATGACTTACGTGGCGTTCATATGGAACACTAGGTCCCACTTGACGTCAACATTTTAATGTATACTTTATTTATTTTTTAAATACATGTAGATATTCAAACGTGGGAAAATATTGGCCCACCTGCAGGAATATTTTTTTAATTTTAATTTTTTTGTTTCCCCTATAAAAGTTAGGTCTACTTTTTTTTTTTGACAATAGGTTTACTTTTACTAATAATTTCAAAATGTGCGGATTTAACGTCTTAGACTTGATTGAGGAACAGAATTACGTGAATTAATATATTTTAAAAAATAATTATTAATTTTAGTGATATATTTTATTTATTATTATTTATAGTAATATTGTGATAAATATGTAATATATATTAAAAGTGAATTATGTATGCAATATATTTGAAGTATAATTGTTTTTAAAATATATTATGTTTGTTTGATAAAAAATTATCAGGTTATATTATAAGTGTATGAAAATGTGTAATAAATATATTATTCATCATTAAAACTTGTATTACATGTGAATAATAAATTGTTCTTTGTAATATGTATTAAACTTGTATTATAAATGAATTAAAAGTGGTCAAGTGAAAAGAAAATGTTATTGCTATAAATGATAAATATTTTTTTATTATCGTATATTTATGTAAGTTTTCCAGAAAAAATATATACATTAGTTTGGGATCCGGCTTTTCTTCATTTCTTTTCTCTCCATTTTCCCCAAGTTCTATTTGGATTAATGATATGTGTCATAGGTTAAATAAAATAAATGATTAAGATTTAATTTTTCAAAGTAAACCTCTAATCATGATTTAGTTAATAAATATATTATATATCAAATACTAAAATCATTATAATTTCACAATCTTAGCAGCATATTGATCCGTAATTAATAAATTACCTAGAGATAAACGGAAAAAAAATTCTACGATAAAAAGAAATTTAGGAACATAATTTTTTTCCCCTATATTTATGGACAAGATAATATGTTGCTAAGATTGTGAGATTATAATAATTTTAATACTTGATATATTTTTTTTGTTAACTAAATCATGGTTAGAGGTTTACTTTGAAAAATTAAATTTTAATCATTTATTTTCACCTATGACACGTGTCATTAATTCAAATAAAAACTTGAAAAAAATGGAGAGAAGAGAAATGGAAAGGAGTCAATCCGTTAGTTTGAAACTTTGAATATTGAATACTTTTTATTTTTGCAATTATTAATTAGTTTGAAAGATATAAAATCTAAAAGATTGTTTTGTACTTTAAGCAACGTTTTAAAGATGAAAATGTGAGATAATTAAGATGTTGTACTCCCTTCATCAATTTTTAATTGTTATATTTGCGCTCTTTAAAAGTTAATTTAATTAATTGTTGAATTAGATTATATTAATTTGATATTTAAACAAAAAAATCTAGATACTTAGATTATAATTTTTCACATATTAATACATTACAAAATGAGAGTCAAAATTCTTACAATTTGACTCTAAAAAGAATATGACAATTAAAAGTAGAAAGTATTAGACGGAAGTTTTATAGTCTTTTAATTATATTTTTTTAGAAAAACACAAAAAGATGTTGACATTACATTAGATGATTAAGAAAATTGAAGAAATTCATAGAAAATAAAATTGCTAAACAAGTAAAAAACAATATAATAGTGTTAACATCATCATCAGATACAAATGAACTGCATGCTTTTAATTTTTAAATAATTGAAAAATCACAAATTGGACTATTTTCTTTAGTTAAGCAATTGAAATAACTAACTCATTTGTAAAATAAAATGATTTAAGTCAATACAACTATAAATAGAGAGGGCGTGTGGTATTTGTTAATTAATCCAAATTAAAACAAAAGAATGTTCTTTCATAATCAAGTTCTCCTTTTCAAATTTTTCTTTTTCCATTTTAACTTCCTTTTTTTTTTTCAGTTAAATTTTTCGAACTTAGTTAATAATCTTGACCGAACAAAATATTTATCAGATTACGAGCAGTATGTATCATGCAAAGACATAAAGCTATATGTGCCTCTTTCACTATATATAACCATAAAAACTTAAAAAGCTCAACAATAGCATGATTAAGCTGTCACTAAAACTGAATATTATTGTATATGAATGTATAAATACCTATCATAATGTTGTATAATCTTTGTATGCCAAGTGTATAGTATTGTATATGAAGTTATTACATATTTTTATAAAAATATATAGAGTCAAAGATAGAAAACACATTTAAACTATTTATTTTGAGTTTCATACCCAAAGTATCATTCAATAATTACGAAACATAGCTTGACTAATTTTTTATGATGTGTATACAATCTCCTCTCTTCTTTGTTTAAAAATTCCCTCACGTGGCACTTCACGTTGGAAAATAGTTTTACCATGGTAAATCTAAGTATATTAATATCATGTTAAAATTAAAGATTAAAAATAAAACTATTTTTCACCTCCTTATGTGTGATCTTGTTTCAGCAGTGCTATCGATATTTTCGACTTGAAAGGGTAGAAAAGATATTTTAATAGTCAATTAAAAATATATTAAAAAATTAATTGTCACCAAATAAGGTTATATATATATATATATATGTATGTATTGCAAATATATGATGATTTTATAGACGAACATACCTAAAAACATTTTTAGACAAACATGTTTTGTCTAGTCAGTGTCTATGTGTATTTCGATAAACACTCTTAATAGTTGAACGCATAAAACTCAATGAAATAGAATAATTTAAGTATGTTTTTGTACTTTTGTATAAAAAATTTGTATATTATTGTATATTGAAAGTATATGTTATTCTAAATCTAAGTAAATTGGTTAGTTACACTATTATAAAAATTTATCCACGTTTTTTGGTCATTTTCACACTTTTTTCATTATTTAATAAGTAGAGAAATTGGATTAAGGTCTTTAAATAAATTTGGAGGATAACTTTAAGAATAGTAGATTAGTTAAGTAATTGAAAAAAAATTACATTAGAGAGAAGTGGTCAGATGAAGGGTGAAGGTGTTGTTATATTTGAAGGGTGAGACAAATTTTTACAAATGATATCGATATGGTTTTTTTAATTTGTTATTGCGTTTTTCATTAATCTATGAAGAAAAAAACTTCAAAACCATTAAAAATTGGTATCGTTAATAAAATTAAAAATTATTATTAAAATTGACAAATCAATATTTTATTATTACTTAATCAATAATTTTTCTTCAATTCGATTTTAAACACGGAAACCAAACTTTAACAGAAGACTTTTATGTATCGGCAGATCTGAGCCTCTCTTGGGAATTGATCTCCTTATCACTTTATTTGGATGGATGATTGTTGCGTATTATTCTCTCTATTTTAAAAAGAATAATTTCTAATTTTTTAGGTTATTAAAATAAAATAATTTTTTTTAATAATATTTTAATTTTAACTTTTCACGTAATATGTTTAAGACTATGAGATTAAAAAATATTTTGGTAAATTTGACATAATTTTAAATTAGAACCATAAAATTAAAAAGTTTTTTTTAAACTCCGTTTCAAGTCAATCTAAACCAATTTTTTCAAAACGGATGGAGTAATAAATTTCCAGATTAAAGGATAATTTTATACATTTATTAATACTTTAAATTTATTTTTTTTAAATTTCATGCCAAATTAAACTATTATTTTTTGTAAAACGAAAAAAATATAAAAAATATTTAAATATTGATCTTAAATTTGAATTTTTTCGGTACACTTAAAAATCATTTAATATGGAATAGGAGAGTTTTATGATGTATATCATCTTTTATAATTTAATATATAATATTTAAATAAGTTATGCCAATCTTCGTTTAATAATGTTACATATCAATCATTCGAATAAAAAGTTTACCAAGAAATAGGATAAATGATAAACGTAAATAAAGATGATACTGTTATCACGTTAAATTGATCCTATCAAAAAAAGAGATTTTTATCATTATGCCGTAATAGATTTAATAATATAATATAATTAAATTAATATTTTTATTTTAAACTAAATGGGTATCAAGTAACAACTAGGCAAACAAGAATCATTCATTTTTAAATAAATTATTTTTTTAATTTTGATTTCACAGTAAGTATTTGCTTTCAATTTTTAGAAGTGCCTTAAATGAAATATTTGTTTTACTCCTTTACAAAATTTAAATGAAACTCAACTCCATTTTTAATTTTTAACTTTATTAATTTTAAATAAAATACAGATATATAAAATTATGACCAAATGTTTACTCAATCACTTAAATTTTGCCTAAATTCGTCTCTTGATTTTCATTCTTTCGTAATTATTCTGAATAAATTTTATATTAATCTTATAAAATTAAACTATTCTAAGAAATTTTTTTTCAGGAATATCGATGCAAATATCTTTCTGAGTTCTGTCTCTGCTTACGCCTTGGGGCAAAATATTTATTGGGACTCTTTCCGTTGTATGTTTACGGTATTAAAAATATTTTTTTTATTTTTATTAATATATTTTAGCATTTATTGTATTTAATTTTTTTATTAGTCCAATTCAGCATATTAGCGAGAAGATGCACTATTAATATGAAAATATGATGAAATATACATATATTTTATTCATTATTTTTAAAAAGTAAGTAAATTCCATGTAAACAAAATAATAATGTTCAATCGTGTGATACTTTCATCTAAAAAGTTAAATGTGGAGCCTGCTATAATATCATATTAAAGTGTGTGACTATAACATTTAAAAACTAAAGCTATTAAAAAACACTATTCTCAACAAAATAAACAGGTAAGTATTAGTTTGTCTTTTTTTTATGTCTCTCTTTCACACACACATATATATTTTAAAAATATATATCTCTAAGACGGAGTATGTTAGTCTTTTTTATTTTTATCATTTGATATTCGGTATTCGTATTAAAATTTAATTGTTTCATTTGGACTTTTCACGAGTTTGGAGCCTAAAGGGTGAAAAATATTGACAAAAATTACAAAATGGTATATAAATTTTTTTACATTAAAATGGCAAAATCGCTGACGAAGTAGTGATTTTGTCGGCTGGGAAAAGAATAGCGCCGATTTGCAAAATTTGATTTTTCTTTTTTTAAATTTTTTTTAATCCAAGGCAGCAATTTGCTTTTTTCGACGGACAAAATCGCTACTTCGTCAACAATTTTGCCATTTTGATTAATCAAAATATTTATATATCGTTTTAAAATTTTTATCAACATTTTTCATCAGCTCCGGACTGGACTTTCCAACTCCTGCGGCCGGGGAATTTAATATATATGCATGGAAGGAAAGCTAGCCATGAACAAAATAAGATAGTAGTACGTAAAATGACGCATTATTTTGAAATATTTGGATTGTAAATTGTAATACAACGTAACCAACCCCAAATGTTTCATCACAACACTCTTAACTATAAATAACACAAAATAAGTAAAACAGGATCAAACTAACTCCCACCCCATATCTTTATTATTCTTCCATCTCTTCATCAAATTCTACCTACTTCCATATTATTGCACTGATCATCGGCCTTACTGAACCCTGCATATATTAAATACCACATTAAACAATTAGTAAATTAGAACATATAAAGAGCCCGAAAGAAACGACTAGACTACATGATATTGTTATGTCAAGGTGTTCAAAATATGTTATTTAGCCACTTTGTTTATCATTTTACTTGTATATGTAGTATAATTTTCTGACGTAGGGTGCTCAATCAATTGGACACCATGGCATAAGTGTGGCTACGCCATTGAACATATATAGTTACGTATAATATGACTAATATTTCAATAAGTACTTAAAAAAGTACACTCCATAATTTATGATAACAGAAATATCTAAGAATTGTTTTAGATCGACAGTGTGACGTACCTATTGCAGTCGGTGGAGGGGCTAATCTTGTAAGGTATGTTTACGCCACAAACACTAGGGAGACCAGCAGCTTTACCAGCATCAATGCCCTTAATAGCAGTAGCTGCTGATTTTAGGCAATTGCATGCCATTTTTCGATCAGCTGGAGTCCTGGCTGCACCCAAAAGACCTTTAATTCCGCCACAGCACCCTCCGAGAGGGCCGCGGCCGGTAAGATAAGGGAGACAAGGAGCCACACCAGATGTGACTTGACCACAAGTCATTGCCTCTGCATGGGGTGCAACTAGTGTTACCACCATGCACAAAACAACAATGCATGCAATTTTGCTAAACATTTCCATACTTAAAGAAAAAAAAAGATATTAGAAAAGTAGTAGATATTGCAAATGTATTTGGGTGTAAAATATAGTGAGATTTTTTGGGTATTTATAGAGGGAAAAAAATATATGAAGTGAATAATTAATGAAGGGAGAGAGTGAACTTGTTGGTAGTTGAGGTTAAATTCAATAACGCTTTTCGAGGTATACACATTTTTTTTCCTTTTCGATTAACGTGAAGTTTGCATATGAGACTTCGTGATTTATTGAGGTATCACATATTATTCTTTTTTTCAAAAAAAAAATTTATTTTATCAACTTAGTTTTATTAGTATGTTGTAATAATATAAATTTAATTACTAGTATGTTATGTAACTTGTTTTAATGATGAAAAGATTTAGTATTGAAAAACTATAAATTTATTTTATTTTGCTAAAATAAGAAAAACATTTTTTAGTATGAGAATCAAGTATAATAAATGGAGAGGATACAATAATTAAAGAATGAATTTTTTTTTGAAACAGAAAAAAAATTAAAATAGAAAATTTAGTTGTTCAATGACTTATAATTAATAGGATAATATAATTGAAATTATTCTTCAAGTCGAATATGAATAATAAAAAAAAAAATCTAGGTGTGTGTCTTACTCTATGAAATATTGCCAATCAATGCGACAACAATACATGAATATGTTATCCACAGCGAAATCATAATTTTCTTTTTAAAAATGTTCTAAATTTTATATATACATATAAAAAATAATTTATAATCTATGTACTTTGTATAGTTTCTTTTACATAATATATAATTTTTTAATAAATGGTGTTCTAGTGACAATCCTCAATTATACGTGGAATAGGTCATTGAATATGACATGCTCATAGAGCTCACGTACCCAACATTTTAGTGGATTTTTATATTTAAGAAAATATGTTATAAGAAATAGGAAAAATTAAATGATATATTTTAATAAATAATTACTATTTTAGTGATATTTTTTATTTATCATCATTTATAGTAATATTATGTTAAATTTTCAATCTGTATTAAAAGTGAATTATGTATACAATAAATATGTATTATAACTATTTTTAAAAACACATTATGCTTGATTTGTAAAAACTGACACATTGTATTATAAGTGTATTAAAATGTGTGATAAATGTATTAATCATCAATAAAACTTGTATTATATGTGAATAATAAATTATTCTTTGTCATATGTATTAAAACTGTATTATAAATATATTAAAAATGATAAAGCGAAAAAATGTTATTGCTATAATGATAAATATTTTCTTAATATAGTATATTTATGTAAGTTTCCATATGAAATAGGGAAAATTACGCAACAAAGCAAACTTATATTATTTAATTACTCATCATAGCCATAGTTTGCTATAATTACCACTCGCGACTAACATTATACATTAATTATGTGAGCTAACTTCGAATTTGTATAATAAGTCATGTTTGTATATGTATAATTCGCTAGATTATACAAATACATATGTATAATATACAATTATTTAATATGCATATACAATTCACCTAGATCTCTCCCCACTTTCTGCCCTCTCTTTCTCGCCTCTCTCCTCCCTCTCCCAATCTCGCTTGCCCTATGTACAAATGTATATGTATAATATACAATTATTTACATATACAATTCACCTCTTTCCCACTCTCTTCCCTCTCTCGCTCACCTCTCTCCTCCCTCTCTCGATCTCACTCGCCTCTCTCCACTTTCTTCGCTCTCTCACTTGCCTCTCTCCTCCCTCGCCCAATCTCCTACAAATGTATATGTATAATATACCATTATGTACATATACAATTCACCTCTCTCCCATTTTCTTCCCTCTCTCTCTCTCGCATTTCTCCTCCCTCTCTCAATCTCTCTTGCCATATATACAAATACATATGCATAATATACAATTATCTAACCAATATTCATATAAAATTCACCTTTCTCCCAATCTTCCCCCCTATCTCTCGCCTCTCTCCTCTCTCTCCCAGTCTCGCTTGCCTCTTTCCTCCATATAACATGTAGCTATAAATTGTAATTATCAAATTATAGCTATGGAGAGTAATTAATTATTTTTAAGTGGCTATATGTGAAAGTTTCCTTATGAAATAGTCATTGGGCCAACTTCCACGGTGATCCAAGGGTCAAAAGTTATTCTTTAAAAAAAAGAAATTATTTTTTTTGGATAAATTTTAGGAATCACATAGTTTTAATATGAAATTGCAATTTATACCTCTTTAGTTTGTAATTATGTTAATCCCTTAGAAATAAAAGGGGATATTGAAAATAAAAAAAACATAAGACATGTATTTCAATTTCTTTCTATTTTTTTTATTATACCATACTGGCTACCATGGCCAGTCTAATTGGGCTAATGCCCCATCCGGCCAGTCATAGGGAGAACATTCATGGTCAGGCTACTGGTCCGGTCTAATCGGTATCGACCCCTTATTGGGCTGGTCTAACCGAGCCGATTCGACCCACATGCTTAGTAGCTATCAGTGAGAAAATTTGTGATATAATAGTGGTTATGCGAACCAGTTCCTTAACACCTAGTGATTTATGTACGAGGTCATTAATGGAGTTGTCAACAATCACAAGTACTGTAAAAGGGAAATGGCAGCATAAAATAACACATGTTTATAATTAATATAAGCAACAACCAAATATGATAGAACTATATACTATTTATGTATATTTTTCTTGTTTTATCGAAAAATAATTTCAAAAAGGAGTTTGTTTTATTTTAAGGGTATTTTTGACTTTTAGGAGTCGACACTTAATTTTTTAAGAAAAATCAAGAAAACTTATTTCCAAAACAATTTAAACAGAAAAATTTATCTTGAAAATGTTTTAGGGGGTTCGGGATTCTTATTAGTGTCTTAGGAAGGTGAAAGGCACCTAAGACACTCCGCTAACTTACGGTTTTTCGGCGATTAACTTATTTGACTATTTTTGTTTTCAATTTCACGAAACTAAGTTGAACTTCTTAAGATTTTTGTCTAGACAGACTTTGTAAATTTTGAAACATTTATTATTTTGAGATTCCATTAAAGTTTAAACCTTTTTAACTTAACTTTAAGCAACTTTCAAATTTTAACCTCTATCGTTTTTAAAAGTTATCATTTTTAAAAAGCTTCAATTTTAGTATTAAGTTAGATAAAACAAAAGGCGTTCGAAGGGGTTTGGAGTTTCTCCAATCCTAAAACTAACGATAATCCATAGAAAAGCATATGAAAACAAATAACGGGGGAGGGGGGAGAGAGAGAGAGAGATTTGGGTCAAAACTCGGGTTCTGTTCGCCTTGACCGAGTTTTGGACCCACCTGTTTTTGGGTTTCGACCCATTTTCTCTTTCGTTCCTATCCTAGTCTAAACATACAAAATAAAATTCAAGAAAGTAAAACAACAAGGGCTTATGCCCATTACAAAATAAAAATACAAAAATATAAAGATAAAGTAAAAAAATGTCTTCTAATCCTCGTCTTCGAATTTCCTTAATCTTCAAGGAATTGGGATTGGCATATCTGTCTTGATAGTTTGACTCGAATAAAGGGAGTTTCGAGCCTTTACGGCTCTTCCAAATGCATAGAGAAAGGTGAAGTCCCAAAATGGACTCGGGAGGCAATTTCACATGCGATTAAACAAAAGTGGAGTTAAGAAAGGCACATGAAATCTTAACACAAAAATAAAAATAAAATAAAGAAAAAAAAACAAAGCTTCCTTAACACAACATAAAAGATAATACACAAGCTAATATTAGCCACCATACTAGGTGTCCCAACATGATTAAAACAAAATACAATTCCTCCCCAAGTGGATAAATATAACTCACCCAACCCGTATAAGAAAATAACAATATAAAGGATGACAAGACCCCAATATGCAAATCTTAAGTACACCGACGAATCGCAAACCCCGAGTATATACATTCCACACATAGTTCTTTGCTAAACAATGAAAGGAAGGAAAGAAAGGTAGTATCCATGGAAATGGTAAGTCACCTTAGACTTTCATTCCCCACAAGTTATACACTAGGTAGAGGGGAAATTAAATCTAATCAATTTAAGAACACACAAATCCAACTAGTATCAACATTCAAGTGTTGATCTTGTTAAGAAACTGTTCTCACACAACTCTTAGTACAATTAGCATGCTACTACAACTTATGAAGTAAGCTCCCACACTAAAATTAAGTAACATATATCGCTCTACATGATGCAAAATAACGATGAAGGAGAAGGGCTTCAATTAATCGAACATGAAAAATCACAACGAGGCAGGTTCTTAGCAATAACCGAGCAAGCAACGAAACGACAACAAACATCATTTAACTCAACAACATGATCTTGACCACGGTCATACGTCTAGCATAATGAAACAGCGATATGGATTTAAACATGAGCCAACCAACTGAATTTTTAGCCGATATATAACTTAACAGTCTCATTCCAGTCATGTAACAAAGAGACAAGGCTTCACGGGATCAGGCTACCACATGTGAGAGTTCTAAATGGCAGAACAAAGCAGCTAGCGACATTAACAAACTATAAGGACATCTAAATCGACTATGTATATTCACACTTCGAGTATCTGAAAATGTTTGACCACAAACGAAACAAAGGACCAGCAAGTTGATTAACAAACATCACATGTCATCCGGCGAAGGTTCTTCAAAACAAACACAAAAGTCATGACTAACACAATAAGATCTATATCAACGAACCAAAAACAGAACCAACGCGAGACACATTTCGGTTCCAAACAACAATAACATCAGGTGCAACAACTCTCCATTTAAATCAACAACAAACAACAACTTGAATCCATAAAGATACTAAAAATATAAAATGGAAATTTACCTTTCTTAAAGCAGCGAATCAAGACGACGTCGAGCAAGAGAACAGCGAGCTATTCCACCACGCGATCGCGAACGGACTTCCACCCTCAGACGGAATATCACTCCGAAGTTGGATTCGAGAAGCGACTCGACAGCAATCCAGACGACGAGACCAAGCGGGGAAGACGAATGGAACGCAAGCGGAGTCCACTGTTGTCCGTAAATTTCTTTAGAGCGAGCGAAGAGAGGAACAGAACACTCTCTTAGAATTTCTCAACTGCTCTTCTTGGTTTGACAGAAGAAACAGAATCAAATATTACCACGAAAATTCAGCCTAAACTTTTAGACACGAAATTTTCCTTTTCTTCTACACGGGCAGAAAACAAACACAAAGCTTTTCAAAAATTTCCCCACAAGAAATTCCAACACCCAAAATTCTAACCCCCTCATCTAAAGAGTGAGGGGGGTTTAAATAGAAGCAAACGAAACTAGGGTTTCAAAATTTTGGCGGGATCGACGATGGCCCATTTCAATTTTGAAATTCAAAATCGTTTCCCTTATCGGAGCAACACCTTTTCCCTGAAGTTTCGACCTCATTCAGAAAGAAGAAGGGGAGAATGGACGGTTGGGATCGATTGAGCGTCCTTGGTGAGCGAGGTGGCTTCATCTCACAGTCACAAGGACGAAAGCCTGTCGCGTGCTCACTGTGTTGCTGCGTCAAAGCTGCAGCTGCAGGCGTCGGTTGCTGCGTACAGAGCTTGTACGAGCGCGAAGGGAGAGAGAAGAGGAGAGAGGGACGCGTGAGGGAGAGTGTGGTTTCTGGGAATTTGTCGCGTTTTCTGGGTTTCTTCGTTTGTTGGGTTTCTGTTGGGAAAAACGCGTGAGGGAGAGTGTGGGGAGAGACGCGAGGGGGGAGAGCGTGGGGGGGGGGGGGTCGATTGCCGTTTCGGGGTCTGCTGGCTTTTCTGCATTTTTTTCTGGGTTCTGGGGATTGTTCCATTCTGGGAAATGGCGTGGGTGAGGGGAAGAAGGAAGGGGGTACTGGGTCGGGTTGGTGTTTAATGAATTTGGTATTTAGGTGTGGGCTGAGGGGAAACAATTGGGTTGAAGGGTAATTGGGCTGTCTGGGATTGGGTTATAGGATTTGGGCTGTTGGATAGAGAGTGGGCCTCGGAATTGAGGTAGGGTTGACAAAGGGGAAAGGGAAATGGGCCGCTCATTCCTTGGGCCTGGGGTTAATGTGTTGGGTTGAAGATTTAAGGTGGGCTGGGAATAAATTGGTGTTGGGTTGGCAAGGAGAATGTTGGGATTAAGGGGTTTGGGCCAATCAGAAAAGAGGCCCAAACGTTTTAGGTGTATTTAAATGGGTAAATGAGTTGGATTAAATAAAAATGATAAAATCGATTAAGCTTTAAAGTAAACGAATTTGTATTAATTAATTAACGAGCTTCTTTATTTAGTAAAATAATTATTAGGATCGTAAAAGGTGATTCAAAAGTATAATTATGATTTAAATTAAATTAGTTTAATGAGACATTCAAATGTATATTTTGATGGTTTTTGAATAATCACAAGATGTACTAATTATATACATAATTATGTAAAAATATATTATCGAAAATCATGTTAAAACGTATTCAAAGTAACATAAAATTCATGTATTATATTATATTCGTAAAATTTATAAAACTAATCAATTTAAATTATTTGAAAAATTTAGGAAGCTCGATAATTAATTTATACCGACACGGGTCAAAATTGGGTGTCAACAACTGTCCCTCATTTTACCTGGGTTGATGCAAGCAACTCGAGAAAAATGAAATTGACTGAACCAATTTTGATCAACCCCATTCATTTTAAAGGAAGGTTTTGACAAAGAGTTTAGGAATTATGGCCGAACCCTTGAAAACGAGTATCCTACATATCTCAGGCTATATGAGAATTCAGGCCACTTGTAGTTTGATAAGTTTGATTTGTTGCACGATTTTGAAAGAATCAAAAGCCTCTTCGATACCGAATTATGAAGGTATCAAAATGCTCGAGAATAGAATTCGAGAGCGAAATGTTGGAATACAGCCGAGTTTTCGACATTGAATCCGCCTACATATCCTTAGACCTCGGAATCAGGCTGTGTGTAGTTCGACTCAATCGATGGAAAATGGAACCTATTATGCTAGATAACCTTCGGTTTTGGAAGAGTGGCACATTAACGAGTATGAAAAGGAGGCTTGTAACCTCTTAGCCATGAATGTGGAGCTCTTCACATCCATAGGTAAGAACTCACATGGACATAATTTCCAAAGCTCTTGGCGCATTGTCACTCAAATTGGAAACTTGCTTCCGATAAATTAAGACTTCTGGATGCGAGATTGAAACTGACAGAACTTAAAGAAAAACCCGCATGCCTCGAGAGGGTGGTTCGATCGTGGTGGAAGTCGCTCCTCTGCTCGCGTCCTAAGAGTTTGACATTCCTCTTTGGACTGTGTCCCAGTTCGCTGCTAAGAAAAAGTTCCACGTTGTGCTGCATCCTTTTTGATGTCGTCCGCACCTGTGGTTTTTGGAGAATTCATCCTTTTGGATGCTCTCGACAAAGACTGAGATAAAACTCGTCAGCGTAAAAATGAAATAGGATGGGAGACAGTGTCTTTTTACCGTGTCGACACTTCATTGTTCTCCTCCATATTCGACGTCGACTCAATCGGTCTGACGTCCGGCGAATAAAGCTTATGCCTTGTTCTTTGCAGAATAATCTTCAATGTACTCTATACTTGATGTTGAAATAGATAAATAAATGTTGATGCGATATTGATGTCTCTTTTGTTGTTATCTTCGATGCTCTTCTTGATATTTATTTTTTCATCAAAATAAAAGATGCATGCTGAGGCCGATGGATAAATATTGCTCTTTCTTCATCCGTGTATGTCCTCTTGCAGGGCATGAATATCTTCCCGCGATACATAAATTCCCGCGAGATATGAATCTTCTCGCGATGCATAACTTTCAGCGAGGAATAAAATCTTCTTGTGAGGTGCAAATTTTTGACGAGGCATGAATTCTTCTCGTCGTGCATAATTGTTGACTCGCAATGCATGATTTTTGTAACGCATGAATTTTCCGCGATGCATGATTTTCAACGAGGCATGGATCCTTCTCGTGATGCACAAATTTGAGCGAGGTATAATTCTTCCCGCGATGTCTAAATTTCAGCGAGGTATGAAATCTTCTCGCGATGTATAAATTTTGACGAGGCATTAAATCTTCTCGTCGTGCATAATTAATGACCCGCGATGCATGACTTCCGCGAGGCATGGATTCTTCTCGTGATGCATAAATTCTAGCGAGGGATAATTCTTCTCGCGATGTCTAAATTTCAGCGAGGTATGAAATCTTCTCGTGATGTATAAAACTTTGATGAGGCATGAAATCTTCCCCTCGTGCATAATTAATGACTCGCGATGCATGATTTCCGCGATGCATGATTCTTCAGCAGTATATGACTTCCGCGATGCATGATTTCCGCAATGCATGATTCCGTGATGCATGATTCCGCTATGCATGATTCTTCAGTGTATGACTTCCGCGATGCATGATTTCCGTGATGCATGATTCCGCTATGCATGATTCTTCAGTGTATAAATTCCACGATGCATGAATATTTATATCGCCCCCGTGGATAGTAACGGCAAGACGATCTCCAAATAATATATCGACTCGATCGATAATGATAAAATAATAATTGCATAACGGTCTCTTCTGAGGTAATGCATTGTCTTGATCGATAATAATCATCTTGCTTTGATAACGCAATGCAAATAGCGTCTTCTATAATAATCGTGAAATCTTCGCTGAGATTCCTGTTTGATTCACCTTTGAATCTGGCCAGGCACTTTTGTAAATTTCATATATTTGGGAATGACTTGAAATAAACAAACACATTCACAAGCATCTTGACACAAACGATATGAACTGCCTCCTGCTTTCAATAAAATCACTGCTTTTGGAGATAGTTTTCTCCTCTTTGGGAGCTCTCCGTATTCATCCGTCGGGATAATTCGGCCGACTTCAAAGCAAAACTATAAACCTGCATCCACAGAAAAATTGTCAGTTTTAAAACATACTGATCTGTGTCGATTCCTTCAGTTGTTTGCTCCTGGTCTTGATATCTCCGGTTGATTTCCTAATTTCCCGACTCTTGATAGATAAGAAAAGATATCTTGTGCCAAAACAAATGAAACCTAAGAGGGAAAATTTTTAAAAGCGATGAGAAATCTTTAAGAAATAGTATGCTGAAAAAGTCGCTGCCAAGTCATGTCATATCAGGCTTTACGAGCTCCTTTGAATCTGACACTTGCTGATGAGTTTCTGAGGCATTCTGGACTTGTAGGGAAGACCCATGACGGAATTTTGAGGCTACCCTCAAAATTTCTGTCCCAGTTTACTATCTTGCTCATCTTTCTGTTGTACCCGAACAGATCGCGGAATTTTTGAAGTCTTCTCAAAAATTCTATCCCAGTTGCAGATCTCGAAATGTCTCTAGTTTGGCTTGCTGAAGAGAAGGCTTCTTCTGGAGAATTTTTGAGTACCTCTCAAAAATTCTATCCCAGTTTCTATTGTAAAAAGGGGAAATAGAACTTACGAGATATATGACCGAGCCCTTGTGGCGCCTACGTATTCCGTTGAGGTAGGAATCAGGTCAAACGTAGTTCCCCTTAAAGGTTAACAAGAATAAAATTTACAAAGAAACCGACCGAGGCCGACAAAGGCCGCCTACGTATCTCATTCTTGAGAATTCAGGTCGAACGTAGTTCAAATACAAGGAAATAACTAAAGGGGATAAATGGGGTGACCGAAGCCGACATAGGCCGTCTACGTATCTCGTTCTCGAGAATTCAGGTCAGACGTAGTTCGTTACAAAGAGGTATAAGAATTTAAATTTAACAGATACAAGCAAACAAAACGATTACAAGTAAATGATAGAAAAAATGCAAAGCGGAACTTCACGCGTAGTATCTCTTGACAGCATCTGATTTGATAGGCTTGGGCCAGACAGTGCCATCCATCTCCGACAAGACCAAAGCATCACCCGATAGTACTTTACGAACCATGTAGGGACCTTGCCAGTTTGGTGCGAACTTTCCTTTGTACTCGTCTTGATGAGGAAAAATACGCTTAAGGAAAAAGCGCGAGTCATTCTCTGTCTATACAACTGGCCATGGCAAACGGCGACCATTCTCTTCTCATCAATCAAAGCTAGTTGATTAATTCGTTTGCTAACCCACTCAGCGTTGGTTAACTCGGCTTCTTGGATGATCCTCAAGGACGGTATCTCGACTTCAACAGGCACGACTGCTTCTGTTCCATATACTAGCAAGTATGGAGTAGCCCCAGTCGATGTTCTGACCGTTGTTCGATAACCTAGTAGAGCATATGGCAACATTTCATGCCAACCTCGCTGTTTGTCAATCATTTTCCTCAGAATCTTCTTGATATTCTTATTGGCGGCCTCTACAGCTCCGTTCATTTGAGGGCGATAAGCAGTTGACTTTCGGTGAATAATCTTAAATTGTTCACATATCTCTTTCATCAGATGACTGTTGAGATTTGCACCGTTATCAGTGATGATGGATTCTGGAACTCCAAATCTGCATATCAGATTGTTGCGGATAAAATCAGCCACCACTTTCTTGGTTACCGACTTGTAAGAGACTGCTTCTACCCACTTGGTGAAATAATTGATGGCAACCAAAATGAATCTGTGTCCATTAGAAGCGGCTGGCTCTATAGGACCGATAACATCCATTCCCCAAGCTACAAACGACCAAGGTGAACTCATAGCATTAAGTTCGTGAGGTGGCACCCGTATCAAATCACCGTGCACTTGACATTTGTGGCATTTTTGCACGAATTTGCAACAGTCATTCTCCATAGTCATCCAAAAATATCCAGCTCGAAGAACCTTTCTCGCCAAAGTAAGCCCGTTCATGTGTGTACCGCAAACTCCAACATGTATTTGTTCAATAAGCCTCACAGCTTCAACAGCGTCCACGCATCTTAAAAGGCCCAAATCTGGAGTCCGCCTATACAGGACTTCTCCATTCAGAAAGAAATTGAGAGCCATACGACGTACCGACTTCTTCTGATTAGATGTAGCGTCTTCTGGATATGTCCCAGACTCCAAGTATCTTTTTATGTCAAAATACCAAGGCAAACCATCTGGTTCTGATTCCACGTGTGAACAATGGACTGGATGTTCCTTCAAGTCTATATCCAGCGGGTCAATGTAATCAGTATCCGGATGTTTGATCATTGAAGCGATGGTGGCGAGAGCGTCAGCTAATTCATTCTGTATTATGGGAGTATGTCTAAACTCGATCTTGCGAAACCTTTTACACAGATTTTGCACATATTGAACGTAAGGTACAATCTTCGGGTTCTTCACAGCCCATTCTCCTTGAACCTGATGAATCAAAAGGTCTGAATCTCCAATAACCAGTAACTCGTAGACGTTCAAGTCAATGGCCATTTTTAAACCAAGAATACAAGCTTCGTATTCAGCCATGTTGTTTGTGCAGTTGAATCGTAGTTTAGCTGCTATAGGATAGTGCTGACCAAATTCTGATACCAAGACTACTCCAACACCTTTACCCTGGTGATTCACCGCCCCATCGAAGAACAATCTCCAACCTGAATAAGCTTCAGATATATCTTCACCCACAAATGACACTTCTTCATCGTGGAAATACGTCTTAAGTGGTTCATATTCTTCGTCCACGGGATTTTCCGCAAGATGGTCAGCCAAAGCTTGTGCCGTTATTGCCTTCTGAGTCACATACACGATATCGAACTCGCTCAACAGCATCTTCCATTTAGCTAACTTTCCAGTCGGCATTGCTTTCTGGAAGATGTACTTCAATGGATCCATTCTGGAAATGAGATATGTAGTGTATGAAGACAAGTAGTGTCTCAGCTTCTGGGCAAGCCACGTCAGAGCACAACATGTTCTCTCCAGCAAAGTGTAGCGAGACTCGTACGGAGTAAATTTCTTGCTGATGTAGTAGATAGCCCTTTCCTTCTTCCCCGTCTCATCGTGTTGACCAAGTACACATCCAAAGGCACTATTCGAAACAGATAGATATAGCAACAACAGACTCCCTTCTCGCGGAGGAACCAATACTGGTGGGTTCGACAAATAGCTCTTGATAGCGTCGAAAGCGATCTGGCATTCCTCAGTCCACTTAGTCGGGGCGTCTTTCTTCAGCAACCTGAAAATAGGCTCACATACCACTGTCGATTGTGCTATAAACCGGTTGATATAGTTTAACCTTCCCAAGAAACTCATCACCTCTTTTCTCGTTTTCGGCGGAGGTATCTCTTGAATTGCTTTGATCTTGGAAGGGTCGAGCTCAATACCTCTTCTGCTGACTATGAACCCCAATAACTTCCCAGCTGGGACTCCAAAAGCACATTTGGCGGGATTTAGCTTCAAGTTGTACCGACTCAGACGTTCAAAGAATTTTCTCAAGTGTGTCAAATGATTTGAACACTCGCGGGATTTGATTATGACGTCGTCCACGTACACTTCAATTTCCTTGTGAATCATGTCATGGAAAATAGTCGTCATGGCTCTCATGTAAGTAGCACCGGCGTTCTTGAGGCCGAACAACATTACCCTGTAGTGATATACCCCCCAAGGTGTGATAAAGGCCGTTTTTTCCGCGTCTTCTTCATCCATTAAAATTTGGTGATACCCTGCGTAACAATCCACAAATGACTGCATCTCATGTTTCGCACAGTTGTCAATCAGAATGTGGATATTAGGCAACGGAAAATTATCCTTTGGACTAGCCTTGTTGAGATCTCTATAATCAACACAAATCCTGATTTTTCCATCTTTCTTGGCGACCGGAACGACATTGGCCAACCAGGTTGGATATTGCGTTACCTCCACCAATCGAGACTCTATTTGCTTGGTGATTTCTTCCTTAATTTTCAGACTCAATTCAGGCTTGAACTTCCGAGTCTTTTGTTTCACCGGTTCGAACCCTGGGTTGATAGGTAGCTTATGAGATACAACATCAGTACTCAACCCCTGCATGTTACTGACTTCCCAAACAAACACATCACTGTATTCGCCAAGCAAATGAATCAGGTTCTCTTTCTGAGTTCCATTCAGGTAAGTACTTATCTTAACTTCTTTGACACATTCGGAATCTCCCAAATTCACCGTTTCTGTCTCCTCCAGATTCGGTTTACGCTAATCCTCGAACTGTTGAAATTCTTATGCCACATAGTCCGGTTCCCTACTTTCTTCATCGTAGTCGTCAACCTCGTCGTCATTTGCCTCATTTTGCTCATTTAGCTCATGACATGACATGACATTGGCAGGTTTGTAACTTACATTACTAAAATTATAAACAGACAAAATTAGGAAGGTAAAATATAACAAGCAATTAATTAAACAAGGTCAAAATAAGGAGGCTTTCATTTAAGTTAAACAAAATGCGAACTTTGGTCATGGCACAGGGCCATGTCGCTTTTTAAACATCACAACAAAATTCAAAATCAAGAACAATGCAGAAATGGTGGGTCTCGGGCCACTTCCGGACGACCACCGATTTTAGTATGCACAAAATAACTCCTTTCTACCATAGAGTTCGGGACATTAGGATTGGCGTGGACGTCCAATTTTGCAGTATCTCCCCTGGTTCCGCATCACGAATGCCAGCTGGCTCGACCTCCTCCTCGATAACAGCGTTAATCTCCTTGAAAAGGCCACAGATTCCTTCCCCGCTATCTTCGTCTGTTTCTATCATGTTGGTGTTTCCACCCCCATGATTCAGCAACGGATTCGTGTTGACGTTCGGCGCCGCAGGCTGAAGGGAGACCACTTCCTGGTCAATCATATCCCGGATCTTGTGCTTGAGGTTGATGCAGTCTTCAGTATCATGTCCAACACTGTTGGAATGATAAGCACATCTCTGCTCCGTTCTGTAGAATCTGGAGTTGACATCCACGGGCTTGGGCCCCACATGGTGGATGTATCCGGCCGCGAACAATCTTTCGAACAACTTGGTTCTGCTTTCAGCCAACACGGTGAATCTTCTGGAGGGCTTCTTCTCAAACCTGGGGCGAGGGGGATCAAACCCGCTTTGCTGAGGGGGAGGGACTTGTTGGTAACTGTGGGCACTTGGGCGTGGAGCTTGGGTTCTGGGGTAGGGATTTGTTTGGTAGTTTGGCATTGGAGCTTGGTAATTTGGGAGGGGGCTTTGATATGCTGGAGTTTGTATTTGATATGCGGGGGACGGTGCTCGATAGCTTGGCTGTACATTAGCGCAGCTGGGAGCGACATTCTGGTAAAGGGGAGCGACTTGATAAGCTTGGGGGTAGTTTGGATATACGGAGGGAAAATTTGGGGAATTTGGGGTGGATTCTGATACGACAAAATATAGGGATCTGGATAAGTGGGGGCAACATTGTAGTGGCCGGAATGATTTGATTGTGAATGGTAGGCTTGATGAGGCTTTGACGGAGGGTTGGAGCAGTTTTGGGGACGTGGCAAATTTCTGGGGACCTTTCTTCCCCCGTATGAAATGGCGGCGACCTCTTCTCTCTTCTTTCTCACAAGTCCGGAAGATCCAGGCGATGCAGACACTCGGGCTATTTTCCCCGATTTCAGGCCATCTTCGATAGTCTCACCCACTTTGACTATCTCGGCGAACTTGGCGCCGATTAACAAGATGATCCTGTCGTAGTACTCGGGTTCTTGCACCTGTACGAACACCTCTACAATCTCTTTTTCTGTCATCGGAGGCCTCACCCTCTCTGCCTCTTTCCTCCATCTATACGCAAATTCTCGATAGCTCTCTGTGGATTTCTGCTTCATCTTTTCCAAGGAGTACCGATCAGGGACTATCTCGACGTTGTACGCGAATCTGTCGATGAAATCCTTAGCAAGCGCGCTCCAATTGGGCCATTGTCGAGTTTGGTGCGACATGAACCATTACAGGGCCTCACCGCACAGACTCCGGCTGAACAACCTCATCAGCAATGCTTCATCTTTGCCAACTCCCACGAGTTGGTCACAATACGCTCTTAGGTGTGCCATGGGGTTGCCCACCCCTCCGAAGGTATCAAACTTCGGGATCTTGAACCCTTCAGGCAGGTTCAAGTCTGGGTGGATGCATAGTTCTGCGTAGCTTAACCCGGCGACGTCTGGAGTGCATTGCAATTCTTTCATTGCTATTTTGATCTCCTCATTTATGTCTACCTTCGCTTCTTCCCTCGCCCTCCACTCTCTTTATTGCTCCTCGTAATGGTCCAACTCGGAGCCGTGCACCTCATGCTCGGGCGAGACGGGGACTTGGAATGTGGTTCTTTTAGGGAGGGGTGGAGCTATGGAAGGGCTTGGGACGTTTTGTGCGGTTTGATAGTTTTGCGGATAATTTTGGGGATTGGTATTTTGGTTTAAGTGGGGATGCGGTGTTTGGGAATTGAAGGCGGTGGGATTTTGGGTTGATTTTGGGGTAGTGGGGTTGTTTGAGTGTTGTGGGGGTGTGGTGGTATTTGTGGAGGATTGTTTGGGAGTGGTGAGGGAGTTTGATAGGAGACTGACGGGTATTGGGGGTTTTGGGTTGTCATATCTACCCCAGACGGGTTGTGCACGGGTGTCGATGGACGGTGCTGAGTAGGATCCAAGTTGGACGAGGGGAAGTACGTAGGAGGTCTTGCGTCGATAAAGTTGGGGACAAACCCGGGCGGAGGTGTGTCTTGCCTTCGCTGCATCTCTACCCTCATGTCGGCTATCTGTTTCATTAGCTGCGCAATTAGCTCGTTCTGATCTGCCACGGTGGGTTGAGCCACCACGACATCTGTGAGCTGACTTCCTCATTGTTGTCTCCCATAGCTGTATTTGCGTTTGGTCCGGGGAAGGAATCTGCAGGACCTTTTGATCTGGTGAAGTAGGGGTGATCTGCCAGCTTTATCGACACAAATCAGTAAAAAGTACCTGAGAGGTGAAACAACTCAAAGGCAAATTTGTTAGTGCATATTCGGAGTACAAAATACATAATATCGCACAGAAGGCAGATAAACACACAAGTCGCTTTGTTTGAGGATATTTCAACCCACGAATGAGGACAAAAAATATATTTTGAACAAACAGGAATTTGTTTGTTTTACCGCTATCTTGGGAAGGCTGAATCATGTTGAGCTATGGTCTTCTTGCAGCTGCTTTTTGATGCCCGTTGATCTTATTTTCGTATCTCCGAAGCATTGAGGAAAATGAAATTTTTTGGTGATAGGGGCCGAGAAAGGCTGCCTATGTAGTTCGGGTCTGAGACGATAGGGGGGTATTTAGGATTTGTGGTATGGGAGATGGGTTTTTTTGAGTGAGAAACTGAGACTCGAAAATTTTGGTCGGACATTTGTAATAGTGGTTTCCATATATTCTTTGGAATTTCTGGCTTGGCGTGGGTTTACGATATCCTCATTCTAAGCAACATAACACATAAGCATTTATTCGAATGTCAAACAATATGATGTGTCGTGAGGTCGAAGACCTTAGACACGATTTTGGCAATTTTTCTACTAAAATGGACTTAATACGCCTTGGGTATTAAGCCGTCCTAGGCTGATGCCTAATTCGGTTTTGGTTTTGCTCTACCTTAGGCTTTCTAGAGTTGTTTTCAAATAGATGGTTACCCGAGTCGGACAAACATCGGGGCGGAGCTATCGAATAACGCCGGATGACCGCATTCCGACTATTTATTAGATACTTCCAAATGAGTTCTTGGGGTATTTTTGAGAGAAGTCGCGATAAGCCGCGTAACTTCCGTTTCCTAATGCAACTAGTTGCCGTTTGGCGGATTTTATGCCATGAGAAAAAAATGCAGTTTTTCAAAACTAAGCAATTTAAACAATTTAAACAATTTAAACAACAAATTACAAGTTGGTCAAATAGTTAGTCTTAAGGTTAGAATCCTCCGTTCCCCAGCAGAGTCGCCATTTCTTGTTTTATCGAAAAAAATTTCGAAAAGGAGTTTGTTTTATTTTAAGGGTATTTTGGACTTTTAGGAGTTGCCACTTAATTTTTTAAAAAAAAATCAAGAAAATTTATTTCCAAAACAACTTAAACAGAAAAATTTGTCTTGAAAATGTTTTAGGGGGTTCGGGATTCTTATTAGTGTCTTAGGAAGGTGAAAGGCACCTAAGACACTCCGCTAACTTATGGTTTTCCGACGATTAACTTATTTGACTATTTTTTGTTTTCAATTTCACGAAACTAAGTTGAACTTCTTAAGATTTTTGTCTAGACAGACTTTGCAAATTTTGAAAAATTTATTATTTTGAGATTCCATTAAAGTTTAAACCTTTTTAACTTAACTTTAAGCAACTTTCAAATTTTAACCTCTATCGTTTTTAAAAGTTATCATTTTTAAAAAGCTTCAATTTTAGTTTTAAGTTAGATAAAACAAAAGGCGTTCGAAGGGGTTTGGAGTTTCTCCAATTCTAAAACTAACGATAACCCACAGAAAAGCATATGAAAACAAATAACGGGGGAGGGGGGAGAGAGAGAGAGAGATATTTGGGTCCAAACTCGGGTTCTGTTCGCCTTGACCGAGTTTTGGACCCACCTGTTTTTGGGTTTCAACCCATTTTCTCTTTCGTACCTGTCCTAGTCTAAACATACAAAATAAAATTCAAGAAAGTAAAACAACAAGGGCTTATGCCCATTACAAAATAAAAATACAAAAATATAAAGATAAAGTAAAAAATGTCTTCTAATCCTCGTCTTCGAATTTCCTTAATCTTCAAGGAATTGAGATTGGCATATCTGTCTTGATAGTTTGACTCGAATAAAGAGAGTTTCGAGCCTTTACGGCTCTTCCAAATGCATAGAGAAAGGCGAAGTCCCAAAATGGACTCGGGAGACAATTTTACATGCGATTAAACAAAAGTGGAGTTAAGAAAGGCACATGAAATCTTAACACAAAAATAAAAAAAAAAACAAAAAAAAAAAACAAAGCTTCATTAACACAACATAAAAGATAATACACAAGCTAATATTAGCCACCATAATAGGTGTCCCAACATGATTAAAACAGAATACAATTCCTCCCCAAGTGGATAAATATAACTCACCCAACCCGTATAAGAAAATAACAATATAAAGGATGACAAGACCCCAATATGCAAATCTTAAGCCTACACCGACGAATCGCAAACCCCGAGTATATACATTCCACACATAGTTCTTTGCTAAACAATGAAAGGAAGGAAAGAAAGGTAGTATCCATGGAAATGGTAAGTCACCTTAGCCTTTCATTCCCCACAAAATATACATTAGGTAGAGGGGAAATTAAATCTAATCAATTTAAGAACACGCGAATCCAACTAATATCAACATTCAAGTGTTGATCTTGTTAAGAAACTGTTTTCACACAACTCTTAGAACATTTAGCATGCTACTACAACTTATGAAGTGAGCTCCCACAAACGAAACAAAGGACCAGCAAGTTGATTAACAAACATCACATGTCATCCGGCGAAGGTTCTTCAAAACAAACACAAAAGTCATGACTAACACAATAAGATCTATATCAACGAACCAAAAACAGAACCAACGCGAGACACATTTCGGTTCCAAACAACAATAACATCAGGTGCAACAACTCTCCATTTAAAGCAACAACAAACAACAGCTTGAATCCATAAAGATACTAAAAATATAAAATGAAAATTTACCTTTATTAAAGCAGCGAATCAAGACGACGTCGAGCAAGAGAACAGCGAGCTATTCCACCACGCGATCGCGAACGGACTTCCACCCTCAGACGAAATATCACTCCGAAGTTGGATTCGAGAAGCGACTCGACAGCAATCCAGACGACGAGACCAAGCAGGGAAGACGAATGGAACGCAAGCGGAGTCCACTGTTGTCCGTAAATATCTTTAGAGCGAGCGAAGAGAGGAACAGAACACTCTCTCAGAATTTCTCAACTGCTCTTCTTGGTTAGACAGAAGAAACAGAATCAAATATTACCACGAAAATTAAGCCTAAACTTTTAGACACGAAATTTTCCTGTTCTTTTACACGAGCAGAAAACAAACACAAAGCTTTTCAAAAATTTTCCCACAAGAAATTCCAACACCCAAAATTCTAAACCCCTCATCTGAAGAGGGAGGGGGGTTTAAATAGAAGCAAACGAAACTAGGGTTTCGAAATTTGGGCGGGATCGACGATGGCCCATTTCGATTTTGAAATTCAAAATCGTTTCCCTTATCAGAGCAACACCTTTTCCCTGAAGTTTCGACCTCATTCCGAAAGAAGAAGGGGAGAATGGACGGTTGGGATCGATTGAGCGTCCTTGGTGAGCGAGGTGGCTTCATCTCACTGTCACAAGGACGAAAGCCTGTCGCATGCTCACTGTGTTGCTGCGTCAAAGCTGCAGCTGCAGGCGTCCGTTGCTGCGTACAGAGCTTGTACGAGCGCAAAGGGAGAGAGAGGAGAGAGGGACGCGTGAGGGAGAGTGTGGTTTCTGGGAATTTGTCGCATTTTCTGGGTTTCTTCGTTTGTTCTGGGGATTTTGTTGGGTTTCTGTTGGGAAAAACGCGTGAGGGAGAGTGTGGGGAGAGACGCGAGGGGGGGAGAGCGTGGAGGGGGGGTCGGTTGCCGTTTCGAGGTCTGCTGGCTTTTCTGCGTTTTTTAATAGGGTTCTGGGGATTGTTCCGTTCTGGGAAATGGCGTGGGTGAGGGGAAGAAAGAAGGGGGTACTGGGTCGGGTCGGGTATTGGGTCGGGTTGGTGTTTAATGAATTGGGTATTTAGGTGTGGGCTGAAGGGAAACAATTGGGTTGAGGGGTAATTGGGCTGTCCGGGATTGGGTTATAGGATTTGGGCTGTTGGATAGAGAGTGGGCCTCAGAATTGAGGTAGGGTTGACAAAGGGGAAAGGGAAATGGGCCGCTCATTCCTTGGGCCTGGGGTTAATGTGTTGGGTTGAAGATTTAAGGTGGGCTGGGAATAAATTGGTGTTGGGTTGGCAAGGAGAATGTTGGGATTAAGGGGTTTGGGCCAATCAGAAAAGAGACCCAAACGTTTTAGGTGTATTTAAAGGGGCAAATGAGTTGGATTAAATAAAAATGATAAAATCGATTAAGCTCTAAAGTAAACGAATTTGTATTAATTAATTAACGAGCTTCTTTATTTAGTAAAATAATTATTAGGATCGTAAAAGGTGATTCAAAAGTATAATTATGATTTAAATTAAATTAGTTTAATGAGACATTCAAATGTATATTTTGATGGCTTTTGAATAATCACAAAATTTACTAATTATATACATAATTATGTAAAAATATATTATCGAAAATCATGTTAAAACGTTTTCGAAGTAACATAAAATTCATGCATTATATTATATTCGTAAAATTTATAAAACTAATCAATTTAAATTATTTGGAAAATTTAGGAAGCTCGATAATTAATTTATACCGACATGGGTCAAAATTGGGTGTCAACATTTCTATTATATAGAAGAGCAATGATTAGGACGATCAATGACAATATTGTAATTTTAAACAATATTTATGGGCAAAGTTATAACTTTATAATGCATAATTAGTGGTTCAAATAATTTCTAGAAGAACTTATAATCTTTTTCAAGATTCACAAAAAGTTCTGTTTCATGTGTGGCTCCACATAATCATTTTATTTATTTTTTAAAAAATTAATTTGTATTTGTTTGATTATAATAATGTAAAAAATATTTATATAATTTAAATAGTTCATATATGTTTATTGCTACCACAACATATTCAATATAACCTATCATCTTCCATGATGTAATTTCCTTTTTAATAATATACAATATTTTTTAAACATAAGTATTCATATAGTTTTACCAGAAAAGGGTAAAAAATATTTTTAAACTATCTGAAATAGTTCATATTTATCCTTAGATTATATTTCGGCTCAAAACTCTCATTCCCGTCAAACTATTGGTCAAAAGTGCAATTCTTATTAATGAAAGTTGTTAAATGTCATGTGAATGCCACATTGATAGGGTTCCACTGCCACATAGACTAAAAGGAAATGGGTAAAAAATACCCTTAAAGCATCTGAAATAGCTCATATATAACCTTAAACTATATTTCAGCTCAAAACTATCCTTTCGGTCAAACTATTGGGTCAAAAGTGTCTTTTCTATTAACGGAAGTTATTAAATGTCATGTAAATTTCACATTGCACGCCAAATAAGGTTCTACTCCACAATGACTAAATCTCTAAATCTTTATTAATCTTTCTCCTCCTCATTTCATTATTTTCCAGAAATGATTTTACTCCTTCTCCCTCATTTCGCGGCTAAGAGTTTCAAAATTTTCTTCGTTGTTGGGTTTCAAAGTGGATATTCGTTGTTGTAGGTTAGTAAATCTTTTTTCTTATTTTATCTCCAAAATAATATTTATTTTATCTTAAAAAATTGTGACTTAAATAAGAAAACCAGAAAATCCACAATTCTAAAGAGATAAAAGATAGAGTTGATAATGTAAGAATAAAAAAAATGACAAATAATGAGTGCATAGTTGTAATTTAATAAAACACATAACTAATTAACGGGATAAATTTTGAAATTGTATAAATATATGGAAACAAAAATTAATTTGGCATAGAATTATATATCATATACATATAAAATTTCCACAATTTATTCTTGATTTCTACTTCTTGCAATCTTGAATTATTATAAATTAGTGTCATTCATTGAGAGTAAGGAGCACATTAAATATTGGATTATAAATGTTTTACAACTTAAAATAAATATTTTCTCAATTGATATCAACTTTTCAATTTCAAAATTAAAATACTTTATTACCTATTTAAATTAATTTTTTTGATTATTATCGATAGAATATTGATAAAGAAAATACTATAAAAATAATTGTGAATTATTTTCATTTTAAATTTTGTTAAAAGACAAAATAGTTATAAAAAAAAACCCTAAAGTTTATAAATATAAAATTGATCTAAAGTTTGTACTCACTCCCTTTCGATTTATATAATTTTAAGTTAACTTAACATGGGGATTTTTTTAAAAGAAAAAAACACTTTTAAAACTTGTGGTCTAAAACAAACCATAAATGTTCATATGACTATAAATCATCTTACTAAGAATGAAATGAATATTTTAAAGTCAAAATATTATTTAAATATATTTTACATTATTCTTTTGAAATCGACTATAAAAGGAATATGTCACATAAATTAAAAATTTCCATAAATTTTCATACATTTTCATAGTGTAAAGAGTTAATTACATTATATCCCTACTTTTTTCAAATTACATAATTTTCTTAGAATTAAATAATTTCAAATAAATCAGCAGACATGTTGATATTGTGATACATTGCTATTGAGGAAACTTGCAGACACATAACTCACAGATAAATCTGAGAGGAGAGGGGTGTATTCAATAGAGAATATGAATGTATCCGAGAGGGGAGAAACATATCCAAGAGAGAACATGGATGTATTCAAGATGGGATAAAGATGTATTCAAGAGAGGATCGGAATGTATCCGAAAGGAAATACTGATGTGTCTGACAGAGGATAAGAATGTATTTGAGAGAAAATTTTTGTAATTTTTTTAAATAGTAGAAAAATTTAGAAATTATAATAAAATAAGATATTAATATGAATAATTATTTTAACTTAAAATTGAAAAAAAAATTAATTATAGTTTTATTATATATACATGAAGATTGGACAGTAGAACGAGCAACCACCAAAGTTTCATTACAAGACACTGACTAGCTATATATTACTCCAAATTAAAAGACATAAAATAATAAAAAGAAACACAAATACAAAATACAAAATACAAAACATGATCAAACTAGCTCGATCCCTTTTATTCTTGTCCTAATTATAATAAAATATATAGCGACTTCCATATTGTGTAGTGGATCAGCTTTCATCAGCCTTACTGGACTCTGCATCCCCACATTAAACCAACATTAGCAACGTACTTAGTAGCTATATATACGTACAATAAACATGTCACGTGAAAAATTAAAATTAAACATGTTACATTTTCCTCTATAACATGTTAGACATACGATAGTGTGACAAAATAATTATTATATTGTATAAACTTATAATTTAACAGACCTGGAGCAGTCAACGGAGGGGCTAATATCGTAAGGAATGTTAACGCCACAAGCCCTAGGGAGACCATTGGCTCTGGCGGTATCAAGTCCTTTAACAGCATTCGCTGCTGATTTTATACAAGTGCATGCTATCCTTCGGTCCGCTGGGGTCTTGGTTGCACCCAACAGACTCTTAACACCACCACAGCAACCTCCTAGAGGGCCGCGGCCTTGAAGATAAGGGATGCAAGGAGCCAAGCTAGACGAAACTTGGCCGCAGCTGATTGCCTCTGCATGGGGTGCAACTATCACCATGCACAAAACCACAAAACATACAATTTTGCTATCCATTTCCATGTTTATATTAAATATAATGTAATGTAATGTATTTGCTTGAGTGTTGGGTGCAAAAGCTACTGAGACCTTACGGTTTTTTTTATAGAGGGAAAAATAGGAAGTGATTGATTAATGGAGTGATGATGAGAGAATTAGTTGGTAGTTGAGGTAAATAGAGAGCTTGTCCTTTCTTCTATGTATTATAAATATCTAGTTCACTTAATTTTGGTGACCTATATTTGTGTTTAAATTTTATGTGCTTTAGTTTGATTGGTTAATGAATCTCAAAAGTTTGAAGAAGATTTAGCAATCTTATTATACTATACATATATACATAAAAAATGATCTATTTAGAGGTAATTAAATCAAAATATGTTCGTTGGGGAAATTAATTAGAAGTGACAATTATATTTTTTACATTCTTTATAATATCGTTAAAGTCGATAGTGATATTAAATCTAATAATATCGATAGAAATTTTATTACTCTTTGTTAATGAACATATCTATTGCAGCTAAAAACTATTTTTCTTATAGCGTTATTAATTTGACGTAAATATATACATATGTCAAAAGTATTTTAGCTTATTCATACTTGGAAGAAAATTGTTTCTCCTTCCATTTAAAAATATTTTTACGAATTTCTTAAAAAAAACTAATATTTTTTTCTCAAGAAAATAATATTTTTAACCTTTCAACAACACTATCAAATAAACTTGTAATATCCTCGAACAAATAAAGTGGATATTTTCATCTTCTCTAGTCAATTGCATCATGTACAATGTACGATGATGAAATGGACACATAATTCCAATCAAATAGTCGACGGAGCCGTGTATGAATATGTCATGCTCACTAGTCTCACCTATCCACCAAATTCATTTATGGCTAAAATGAACTATTTTTGAACGTACTCCTGCATTCTTAATTAGAAGTTTCAGATTCTAGTTCTTTTTACGTTTTCAATTAAAAGTTTTAATTAAATTTTAGTCCTTTTAGTATAATCTTGATTTTGTTAAAGAACTTTTACCTTCTACGTGGACTTTAATTTAAATATGAATACCTCACACCGAGCGTGTTAGTGAAAACTTACAAGATAATAAAATTGCAAGATTACAATTGAAAATAACATGAAGAAATTAATCTCTTCAGGCTGAGGCGCGGATATCTCGCTTTCTTTAAGGAGATTCAAGCCTACTGCAGCAAATGTTTTCACCGGTCCAGCAGTAGTCCTCTTTGACTTGTCCCCTCCATGATACAACAGCCTTCACAAAGTATAACTCAACAACTCTGGACAAGAGTTGAGTCCAAAGCTCCACAAAAAAGAACACCTTCCTTCAACTAATAAGAACTCTCTTTTAGACCAACTCTTTCACTCTTTGTTTTCTCTTATGAATTGTGTGTTTTTTAAAACCAAATGAAGACTACCACTATTTATACTACAAGAAGTCTTCCTAGCAATGAATATGAAGATAATGAAGGTAGTAAATAGTGAAGATAATGGCCTTAGGAGTTACATAGGTTACAATGGGAGTTACATAGGTTACATAAGTTACAATGGGAGTTACATATGTTACATAGGTTACAAAGGGAGTTACATATGTTACATATGTTACAAAGGAGTAATGGAGGAATAAGAATGAAATACATTGATGGATAACCAATGCTAATGGATGATGTAGAAGTCATCCATTCCAATGTTCATTCTTATAACTCCAAAATAAAGCAATTTAATATGTTAAATATTAATATTAAAATGCTAATAACCTAACAATCCCCCACTCATTTTAATATTTATATAAGAGAGTATATCAGTTGAAGGAAGACTACTATGCATAATGAAGGTGTGCTCTGCATTGAACCTCCACTTAGTGAAACAGTAACTTTTACTCCAGAGTCGTAGTGGTCTCAGACTTGAACTATGACTGCTTAAGGGAAATAAAATATCACTGCTCACACATAATAATCAAGGTGTTGACATGAGCTTTAACAGCCAGCACGTTATGGCCATGTGCTATCCCGGTTTCATGAGTGCATTTGAGAATAAGCCCCATTCTCATAGGAAGCGACCTACTTCCACACATCACATAGGTGAAATCTGTCGAGAGTGCTCCTGTAAGATTAACACTCCACCCATACGGCTACAGATATTCATTAAGAGTTTTATCAACTCAACCTTCACAAACTACATGAAATAATGCACTCACATCATAGGGAGGGAAAAAATAGTGCATTTTTCACAACAAGTCATCATATGATTAGTTTTTCCCTTTGAACCTGGTTATAGGATCTCTAGTCCCCAGGTTGGGTTTCCTCATATATGACTCAAGGATTTGTAGGCTTCAATCTCATCCCCCTCGATGTGCTCCAGACCTTTTCTCTTGTTAATCGTAAGAGGATCTGCAAGATTATTACAAGATTTGACATAATCAACATTAATGGTACCATTTGTCAAATACGATCTTACATTACTGTGTTTCCTCCTTATCGGTATGGATTTACCGTTGTAATAACGGTTTTGAACTCTACCAATTGCAGCTGTGCTATCACAATGAATTAAAATAGGAGGAATTGGTTTTTCAAAATAAGGAATTTGAAACAATAAATCTCTTAACCAATTCGCTTCCTCACTAGCCGAAGCTAAAGCAATTAGTTCAGCCTCCATGGTAGAGTTAGCAATTATAGTTTGCTTTTTTGATCTCCAACAAACAACACCACCACCTAAAGTAAAGACATAACCAGTTGTAGAACAAGAATCACCTGACAAAGTGTTCCAATCCGCATCACAAAAGCCTTCAAGTACAGCAGGATATTTTTTATAGAACAAACCACAATTTTTTGTTCCAATTAAATATCTCATAACTCTTGTTATAGCATGCCAATGTTCATTACCTGGCTTGCTTGTAAACCTGCCAAGTACTCCTACTGCATATGCAATATCAGGCCTAGTGCAATCAGTCACATATCTCAAACTTCCGATTATACTAGCATATTCCTTTTGATTTATTACATCATTTTCACTTTCAACAGGAAATAAGTGAACACTTGAATCAAAAGGAGTAGCAACATGCTTGTAATCATGAAAGTTATATTTTTTCAAAATTTTCTCAACATAATGTGACTGGTCAAGGAAAATCCCCTCACATGTTCTTGTTATTTTTATTCCAAGAATAAAATTTGCCTCACCAAGATATTCATATCAAAATGGCTTCTAAGAACATTTTTAGCTTCATCAATAACATTCATGTTAGAGCCAAAGATCAACAAATCATCAACATATAGGCAAATAATCACATGTGAATTATTCCAAGACTTATGATATATGCACTTATCACACTCATTTGTTTTAAAACCATTTTCAATCATGCAGGAATCAAACTTTTCATGCCATTGCTTTGGTGCCTGTTTCAAGCCATATAGGGATTTAGTAAGTTTACATACTTTGCTTTCTTGGCCTGCTTCAACAAAACACTCGGGTTGGTCCATATAAATCTCTTCATTTAGGTCTCCATTTAGAAAAGCAATTTTTACATCCATTTGATGAATTTGCAAATAAAAAATTGCAGCCATAGCAACTAAAAGTCTAATGGATGTAATTCTTGTTACCGGAGAAAAAGTATCAAAAAATTCTAGGCCTTCTAGTTGTTTAAAACCTTTTGCAACTAGCCTAGCCTTGTATTTATCAATAGAACCATCGGTTTCAACTTTTTCCTTAAGACCCATTTGCAACCAATTATTTTACAACCCGGTGGTAAATCAACTAACTTCCAAGTTTTATTAGAAATTAGAGATTCCATTTCATCATTTACAGCCTCTTTCCAAAAAATAGAATCATGTGAAGATAATGCTTCTTTCAAAGTTAGAGGGTCATTTTCAACATTAAACACATAAAAATCAGGACCAAAATCTTTTTCTACTCTAGCTCTTTTACTTCTTCTTAACTCAAAATCAACAACTTCTTTATTTTTCAAAGTTGAAGTAGAAGAACTAGGTAGTGACAAAATATTTTGTTCAATCCTTTGACCCCCACTATTTTTAGTATCAAAAGAAATTTATTTTCATGAAAAATAGCATCACCAGATTCTATTACAATATTATCTTCAAGATTAAAAAATCTATAGGTTGTACTATTTGAAGCATAACCAAGAAAAGCACAAGTAGTAACTTTCTTACCCAACTTTGTATCTTGGGATCCATTAGCCTCACAAAGGCTAGACAACCCCAAACTCTTAGATATCCCAAACTTGGCTTGTAACCTTTCCACAATTCAAAAGGTGTCAATTTAGATTTTTTATGAGGCACACGATTCAACACATAACAAGCAATTAAGATAGCTTCACCCCAAAAATTTAAAGGTGCATGTGACTCAATAAGCATGGCATTAGTCAATTCAACCAAAGTTCTATTTTTCCTTTCTGCTACTCCATTAGACGAAGGAGAGTAAGGAGGAGTAGTTTCATGAATTATTCCAATGATCTAACAAAAGAATTAAACTCATTTGATTCATATTCACGGCCTCTATCACTTCTAATTCTTTTTATTTTTCTTCCAAACTGATTTTCAACCTCATTGAGATAAGTTTTGAAATTTTCAAAAACATCACTTTTATTTTTCATCAAGTAAACATATGTAAACTTAGAAAAATCATCAATGAAAGTGATAAAATATATATTACCTCCACGAGTTAGAATTCCACCAAGTTCACAAATATCAGTATGAACTAATTCTAACAAATCAGTTTTTCTTTCAACTTGAAAATGTGGCCTTTTAGTGATCTTGGCTTTACTACAAGTCTCACACTTTTCAAAATTCTTTTTAACCATTGGGATTAATCCTAAACTACTCATGATTCCAACATAACGATCATTAATATGACACAAACGAGCATGCCAAAAATTAGTAGAAGAAAGCATATAAACAGAAGTAGAAGTTTTATTCATTTCAACATTTAACTTAAACATCCCATCACATGCATACCCCTTCCCCACAAAAATACCTTTCTTCACTATTACATATTGATCAGATTCAATAATCTGTTTAAAGCCTGCTTTATTAAGAAGAAAACTAGACATCAAATTTTTTCTCATAGAAGGAGTATCAAGTACATCTTTCAATGTTAATATCCTTCCAGAAGTAAAACACAATTCAACATCTCCCTTTCCAAGCACTTGAGTAGTGTGAGCATCACCAAGCATGATGGTTTTGGGCTCCTCAAAATGAGTATATTTTTTAAACCAGTCTTTGTCATAACAGACATGACGGTTTGCACCAGAATCAGCCCACCATCCATCAACATTCTCAACCATGTTTATGTTGGTAATCACCGCCACAAAAGGTTCTTCGGTAACGTTTGCCTGAGGGTTAGGACCACGTTTCTGGAATTTGCAAAATCGAGCAATATGCCCACTCTTGCCACAAACAAAGCATGGTCCCTTTTCTTGAACTTGCTGATTTTGTGCTTGGTGATTTTCACCATTATTTTTCTTGGGAGGTCTACCATTATTTTTCTTGAATTTTTTCTTCTTAGGCTTTAAAGAAGTATTTTTGTGAGTTTCAGGAGTAGCATTATTCGAAGTAATTAAATTTACCTTTGATATGATGTTGTTCTCTTCTGTTTGTAAAAGTGCATCTTGGCCTCTTGCTTCTTCTTCATGCGGATTTTCATTATCAAGATTTCAAGAGAGGTTTCCTTTTGTTTGTGGCGCATAGTTTTTTGAAATTCCTTCCAAGAAGGTGGAAGTTTATCCACTATGCCACAAACAATAAGGTTATCTCCAATTTTAACCTCTTCGGACCTAAGCTCTCCAACAATCATGATGAAGTCTTGAGCTTGATCTACCATTGATTTGTTGTCCACCATTTGGAAACGAAAAAATCTACTAGCTGTATATTTTTTCGCTCCAGCCTCTTCGGTATCATATTTACTCTGCAATGTCTTCCAAATTTTCTTTGCACTAGAGTAAGTTCTATCATAATAATCATAAAAATTATCAGATAGACAATTAAGAAGATAATACCGACACTAATAGGAATCACCATCGTACTTTTCCACTTTCTCTAGATGAGAAATAGTTTCATCATCATTCATAGTGGTGATGTCTTCTTTATTTGGATTCTTCTCGGTTAATACATAAGAAACATTAAGAAGACTTAAGTAGAAAAATATTTTACCCTTCCATCTCTTGAAATGGTTACCATTGAACCGAAATGGCTTGTTAAGATCTCCCATCTTGACATCCGCGGTTTTTTCAATTGTAGCCATCATTGAATCTCCTTAAAATTGTTAGTGAAAACTTACAAGATAATAAAATTGCAAGATTACAATTGAAAATAACATGAAGAAATTAATCTCTTCAGGCTGAGGCGCGGATATCTCGCTTTCTTTAAGGAGATTCAAGCCCACTGCAGCAAATGTTTTCACCGGTCCAGCAGTAGTCCTCTTTGACTTGTCCCCTCCAGGATACAACAGCCTTCACAAAGTATAACTCAACAACTCTGGACAAGAGTTGAGTCCAAAGCTCCACAAAAAAGAACACCTTCCTTCAACTAATAAGAACTCTCTTTTAGACCAACTCTTTCACTCTTTGTTTTCTCTTATGAATTGTGTGTTTTTTAAAACCAAATGAAGACTACCACTATTTATACTACAAGAAGTCTTCCTAGCAATGAATATGAAGATAATGGAGGTAGTAAATAGTGAAGATAATGGTCTTAGGAGTTACATAGGTTACAATGGGAGTTACATAGGTTACATAGGGAGTTACATATGTTACATAGGTTACAAAGGGAGTTACATATGTTACATATGTTACAAAGGGAGTAATGGAGGAATTAAGAATGAAATACATTGATGGATAACCAATGCTAATGGATGATGTAGAAGTCATCCATTCCAATTTCATTCTTATAACTCCAAAATAAAGCAATTTAATATGTTAAATATTAATATTAAAATGCTAATAACCTAACAGAGCGTGAGACAAAAAAAAACTATTTTCTTCGTCTTATTTTAACTATCGGTAATTAGCACAAAAAATAATTCCAAAATAAGTAACAATTTAAGAATTTATTATTTATACCCTGAATATTAAAAAAAAAACTTTAAGAATTAAAAGTGAAACTGCTTACCATCCGAACAATTTCCTCTTATCTTACTATACCCTGAATACTAAAAATATAAAATTTTCATAATATTACTTTATTTGAAAAATAACTACTAATAAATAGGAATAACATAGTAAGTAGCAACCTATACTTTTCTTTTTTAATCGATGTGAAAAACTATATTGATGGTTAAACATTAAAATATGTTCGAGGTACTTTACAGTCAAGTAATTACACAATTAAGTGTAATATATTCTTTTAAAAATATTTTTTAATTCAATCTTTCACTGTTCAAAGTAAGTGCACAGGGTAAAGTTTTCTAAAAGAAAACACAGTATTTTTATATATATTTTTTAGGCCTAAGTCATCTCCAGCCACTTAAAGTTGTCCGCATAATTCATTTAGACACTTCAACTAATCCTTGTGCCAATTGAACACTTTATTTGTTCAAAAGTCATTCCTATTAGACACAAAATGCTGTAATGGCAAAAAACGTGTAATTCACTTTCCTTGAGCGCGTTAATTTATTAAAAATAATATTTTCTTTTTTTTTCCTCTTAATTTATACCCCTAAGTTAATTTTTTTTTTAAAAAAATTAACAAAAAAGAAGAAGAACAATTGTCTTCTTCTTCTTCCCTATTTCTATCAACCTCACCACCCCACCCCAACCCCATACCCATATACACCAGTGGTTATCTTCTTTCCCCATCATTCTAATGATTTCAAAATTCTTAGTATCAGTGGTTATCTTTTTCCCCCGCCATTTTAATGGTTTCAAAATTCTTAGCATTTTGTTTATTTATAAATTTTTCGAAGAGATTCTTTTCCACATCTTTCTCTACCTAAAAAACGAAATTAAGTAAAAAGTTATAATTAATAAAAAAGCTGATGAAAAAAAATAATTTGTCGGGTTAAAGATGAAACTGTACAGGGAGGGGGGGGGGGGTCGCCATTAATGGAGTTAGAGGAAATGTATGTTTTGTTCCGGTTGAAGGCAGGGAAGTGGGTGTTTAGATTTTACTTTTTTATTTTTATTTTTTTACTTTAAAATAATTTTTATTTTTTTTACTTTATAATATAATGTTTAAATAATTTTTTGGATTAAAAAATAACACATGTCATTATTTGATTGGTCAAATTGACATGTCAGCGCGAGTGTATTTCACACATTCTCTATTTTTTGTTTATTCTCGAAAAAAATGTTCAAATGGTTCAAATTCAGAATGATTGAAGTGTTTAATAGGTAGTACGTCTAGTTGAGGTGTCTAAATGAATAATTGGGACAAGTTTGAGTGGCCGCATATGACTTTGACCTATTTTTTAATAATTTTTTTTCAAAAAAAAAAACCCGGAATTACGTGCACCAAATATTGGAACCGGCAGTTCAAACAAAACCCCACAATCAATTTGTGCAATAAAGTTGCAGGGCGTATGCAATTTTTTTTTAAAAAAATAATTGGTTTTTATTTGGTGGGATAAATCGACAAATAACTATAATTTATTTTGTCTATGACCTCTGCAATATTGTATAGTGAAATTTAAGTATCTGATTTTATAGAAATTTTATTGCATGATTAAATCAAACAAAGATTGACGTCAATTTAGTAATTAAACCATTAAAATTTTGTATCAATATTATAAGCCATTATTTTCACTGTACAACTTTAAATCAAAATAATTAATGCGAAAGCCTTGAAAAAGGAGAACTCTATAATTCGTCACTACTCCATAGCTAAATGATATTAGTGAAAGTTCTTATTATTTAGCTATAAAATTTTATTTTCGTAATAACATCAAAATTTAAAAAAAAAAATTGAAAGAAGATATTAAATTTGCAACATTGGACTAAGAAAGATAATTGAATATGTATTACCAAGATTGAGTTGTAGTACAAATTACAATACAAGGTGCCTATAAAGTCAAGTTTTTACGTGACTAATTTTTATTGAACCACGCTATATACGATTTAGGGCCCTTGGTAACCTACTTAAATAAAAATTTTATTTGTCCACTATATTATACTTATTTTTTACTTTTCATTTTTTTTTATATCAAGATAAAAGTAGACTTTTTTATCATGTTATTATTTACTCATATTTTTCAAATAATATTTCATAACATAAAATTAGACGTCAATTAATATGAATAATAGAATAAGATATGCATACAAATTATTATTATTTGAGGACGTACAATATGCAATATGAACAAGTACAGCCACAGGTGAAACTGATGAAAGCTGTAGTAAACATTGAATGGATATTTTCGAAAAAAGAAGAAAGAAATAATAGGTTTGTAGAGTGTATTAAAAGAAATAATGTATATATTAACTTTGTATATTGATAATACTTTATTTGATACATTATAGTGTATTGTTTATTGAGATCTGTTTTACTAATACAAGGAAATTCATGATATTAGTAATGTAATACATTTTAGTGCATGTGTTAGTATGGTTTAAAGACTTAATTATCTATGAAAACTTTTTCTACATCTTTTTCATCATATTTGTGGAAAATATCTTTATAAATAAATATTTTTTAAAAAAGTTATGCAACAAATATTATTGTAATACATCATAGTAAATAATACATGCATAAAAAATCATTTCTATATAGCACGAAAACGTGTCTATAGCCTATTCCTGACCACTGAGTCATCAATCAATTTATTTATTAGATTGTTCACAAATTAATATATATATATATATATTTAATATAAATACAAAATAAATAAATAAATTATAAAATTCATCTAAATCCATGAACATCTACCTAGATCCGCCTATGATCCTTTTCCACCTTAAAAATAATAATGGCCATTCATTTTCTTGTGCAATGTTCAGTGAGGGGTCACTGACTGCCCATATCGAAATACATCTCAAGTAAACCTTTTTTGAGATGTGCATTTTTATGGCATGCATCAAGTCCACTGTCCCCATCTCTACATGTATTTGATGATCTACTTATAATAATTATTTTACAAAAAAAAATTATTTTTTAATTCTATAAATTTATTTTAAAATAATGATTTTTTCTTTTAGTAACACCTTTAATTTGAGCTTTTTATACAATATATTTAAGATAACAAGATAAAAATTTTATAGAATATGTTTAAGATAACAAGATAAAAAATTTACTTTATTTTCTCAACTCAATTTCAAATAAAACTAGATCATTTTTTGAACAATTATTTCTTTTTAATGTCTTGTTAATGTATCTATAGCATCACTTGAAATTTAGATGGAGGAGAAAGAGAACAAATGTTATATTGCTCTTATCTAACAACATTTTAATTTGAGCTATTTATATGATATATTTAAGATAGTAAGATTACAAAATATTTTGTTATATTTAACATAACGCTATTAGATTGATTTTTTTTCAATTCGATTTCAAATTAAATAAAGTCATTTTATTGACAGATTTTTTTATTCAATTCGCATGAAATTTATTTTCCTATAAATTTTTATATTAATCACTAAAAAATTTCCATATAATTTACCCTTTTTCCTAGTGTTGTTACTGTATCTACATCACTTTGGAATTTAAATCGAGGAGAAAGAGAACAAACGTTATAACTCTTACTATGTTAGAGTAAATCATTTTTTTTGTCCTTGAATTAATAGTTGTTATTCGTTGTACTCACTTTTACTTATCTATTTATATATAAAAAAAAGTATACTGTATATATCTTAAAATTAAATTTAAATTATGTTTTTAAATAAAATTTTAATTATTAAATAGGTGAAAGGGCGGCCCTAAAATGCCAATGAGATGGACACATGTACTGCCCTATGCAATTGAATTTTTAGAAAAGACTCATTTATGTCATTAGTTAAAAGTTTTGTTTATTTATGTCATTATCGTTAAAGAAAATACTCATTCATGCTTTTATTTTTTAACAGTAGATTCGCAAAATCATTTTTAACACGTGGCTAATTATAATTCGGCCATGTCATCAATTTTTAAAATAAATAAATAAATAAATTTAACTTTTTTATGAATTATGATTTTTTATTAAAAAAATTGATGATGTGACTGAATTATAATTTAGCACGTGTCAAATGGTTTTGCAAAATAATTATTAAAAAATAATGGAATGAAGGAGTCTTTTTTTAAACAATAATGGCATAGATGAACCAAATGTTTAACGGATAGCATAAATAAGCCTTGAAAGTTCGATGACAGATTTGAGTTTTTTCTTTATATATATACCTATTTGCTCATACTACCATATAATTTCTCCAATTTTAACCAACTCAAAATTAGTGTAACAAGTTATCTCTGTTGGTTAATTGTTTAAATAATTTTAACCCAACGATAACAAAAGTAAAAGCAAATGGAGAAAGAAAAGAAAAAAAAAAGTAGAATATGATGTATATATATTACTATGAAGATTGGGTTGTAATACAACCAACCACCAAAGTTCATTACAATACTCGACAACATATAAGTACTCCAACAAACACAAATACAAAATAAAAGAGACGACATATTATAAAATGATGGATTAAACTCGATCGGTCGATAGATATATCCATCTTATTTTTCCCCAAATTATGCCTTGGAAAATTGAACTTTCATCAACCTTACTGAACGCTGCAATATACCATATGAAACCAACATTAACAAATCGATATAAGTACATATCATTATTTTAACATGTTAGACAATTAAACTAAAAATGTGTATAACGTACTTGGAGCAGTCAGTAGAAGGGCTGATCTTGTAAGGAATGCTTACGCCACAAGCACTAGGTATACCAGCGGCTTTGCCTACATTAATGCCTTTAATAGCACTAGCAGCTGATTTGAGGCAATTGCATGCTGCCTTTCGATCCGCGGGGGTCTTGGCTGCGCCCAATAGACCCTTAACTCCACCACAACACCCTCCTAGAGGGCCGCGTCCCTGAAGATAAGGGAGGCATGGAGCTAAGCCAGATGTAACCTGGCTGCAACTTAGTGCTTCTCCATGGGGTGCAACCACTATCATGCACAAAACAATAAAGCATGCAATTTTGCTAAACATTTCCATTTGTTACAAAAATTGAGAAAAGATAGAGAAGTTTTATGTATTTGCTTCAGTGTTGGGTACAAAAGCTAGTGAGAACTTTAGGTATTTATAGAAAGTAAAATTAATTAATGAAGGAATGAGAGAATTAGTTGGGAGTTGGGTTTAAGTCCAATAATTAAGGAGGTGCCTCATGCAGGCTATGAAGTCAAAGTTAAGTTGTTACGTGCCAAAGTTTTATTGAACTATGCTACGACTTATTAGGGTGCTTTGAAAAGCCACATCCATAAAGGCAATATGGTTTTTAAACGTTACATTAAGAAAGAAACAACTCCATTCACGATATTTGTATCACAATTTTTTATGGTAATACAATATGATTGGATAATTATTCTTTTTATTTTTTTAATATAGTCAGTTTTTATTTTGTATTTGAACTAAGAAATAATATAATTTTATCATTCTACGTATTCTTATTTAATTTTTTTAAAATTCAAGTTTTCAATCAATGAATATGAATTAATTTATTTTGATTAATTAATTTAATCAATCAACATAAATCATTTATTTAAATTTTCAAGTTGATCAAATATATGTTTTTAAGGCTAATAACTCACAAGTAAAAAAAAGAAATAATATGATAATCATACGTTGATTTATATGAAATGATAAACATTATAGATCAACTAGATATAAAACAAAAAGATGAGAAATAAAAAAAAATTGGAGGGATTAGTGTGTTACATATATCCTCTCTCAAAATAAGTGTTGTCGTACCAAAAGTATATTTCATATAACTTAGATTTTATCAAAAAAAATCAAAAGTTTTATTATATTTTTGTTCTTTCTATGTGTTTCCTCGATTTATTTTTTTTATTTGTCTATTTGAAAATTAAAGAAATAATTTATTATTTTATATCTATTTTATCTTTTGTAAATAATATTTATTTATTACTATTTGTACGACTTATATTAAATACGAGTGAGATATCGTAGAATTATCTTTGCATGTGGTATGTCTTATGAAAATAATACATACATATCCAAACTCGACCAAGTTAAAGGTAAAAAGAAAATAGAAGTTTGAAGAACATACCATTGGTTAGCCCCATTCTTTTCATGACTGCCCATGTCCACTTTAATTTAGATTTTAGAAAATAGCTATAAATTTAAATGATTTTTATTTTATTTAAAGATATTTTTAAATTTAAATCAAACACTTCCTAAAGTTAAAAGTAACTTCAAACAGACTCTAAGTTTGGCTCTCTACCTTAATTATCTATAGAATTGATCTACTTACAATGTATTTAGACATTTTTACACTCTCTTTCATTCAAGTTTATTTGTCCATGTTGAATTTGATAATTTCTTAAAAGTAATACGTAAAATGATAATTTTGCTACCTTTTTGCTTTATTCATCTCTAATAAAGAAGTATTTATTCATCAAAGAATCAATGTATGCTCACAAAAAGAGAAATGTAAGCACCCTCCTATACAATGAGTTCAAAATCAAGGCACATAAAGAAAATACACTTTATACATGTTTTTATCCAAAAGAAAACAAATTCTTATACATATTATATATATATATATATATATATATATTATATATATATATATATATATATATATATATATGTCACTTGTAATAATTATACATAAATCATCTCATGAGAGTTCGATTCCCATTTGAAATTTCCTCTCCATTCTCTTTTTTCTATCCCCAATATAAAAAAGTATTTATAAGATAGTCCTTGTTAGAAAATATATGTTGTAATATGCATGTCAAATAAAGGCACACATTTTGAAAACAGTGAGCTATTTATTAAGGGAAAATATATTTGGCAGGACACCTTTTTGGCACGAATTGATACGACGATTAGTTAATTTTAGTTTTTCTTTTTGTAATTTTATTGAAAAGTGAAGTATGATCGAGTAAATTCATTTATTTTCAAGATTCAAAACATTTTTAAAATAAAACCTCTTTGAATATATCAGAACCTCTTTTGAAAAATCAAACTCATAATTATTACATTTTCAAATCACATTTTTCACGAAATTGGGGTCCAACTTACCAAAAATGTATTAAAAGTTAAGGTTTTTTCTCCTTTTCCTTATTTTGTATCTTTTTCTACTTTTCCCCCCTTTATTCGTCATAATCTTTTATTATTATTTTTATTAAATATATATATATTAATCTGAAAACTTCATATTTTTAGTAGGATTGTTTTGCTCGTGATGTAGTTTGGATTATTTTTTAATTAAATGAAATAAATTTAATTAATTTGATTTTTCAAATGTTTATCAAGTCAAATTAATTAAGTCCATTTTTCATTTTTTTTAATTTTTCTTGCTATTTGATTATTTTGGACTTCTAGAAAATATATGATACTATATATTTTTTTAAAGTACATATATATAGGATCCTTCAAAAAACAAATTACGCATTATCTAAAAATTTAATCATTTTAAAGAAAAATGATAAAATTATTTCAAACGATTTTACTATTTTCTTACAATATTAAAGGTGAAGATATATTAAGATATCTTGTTAATATTTGATTTAAATAAAAATAATCAATTAAAATAATCAACTGATAAGAAAGAGAGTAAATACAGTTCTTTATGTAATTATGAATGAATGCAATTGCAGCGTCAATGGTTAAAACTTAAACGAATAGTCTATAGGTCACAAGTTAGAATCTAGGTTAGGTCCCAATTTTAGATATTTTTTTTTAAAAATAGACTCTTTGAAGCTATTAGGATTTAAATAATTTTTAATGTTATATTACTTTGGTAAATATGATTGTAAAAGTTTATATTCAGATTGTTTCATAAAAATTGAAGATTTTTCACTATTATAAGTCGATCATTATGATAAAAATAAATGTACTAAATATAATATTATATGAGTTATGCCCTCTCACAAATTCAAGTCAACTGAATGTGATTATATATGCATGATCAAGTAATAATAAGATAATACTATTATTTATGATTTTGATCGATTTATCTTCACATATTAGGGGTTTTAGACTGTATTTATTGATAATATCACATTTTAATTTTCCTAGTGATATTTATTAAACAACTGATATGAACGAGAGTAAATATATTTCCTTATGTAATTATGAATGAATGTTATTGCAGCGTGAATGGTTAAAGCTTAAACGAATAGTCTACAGGTCACAAGTTTGAATCTAGGTTATGTCACAATTTTAGATTTTTTTAAAAATAGATTCTTTGAAACTTTTAGGATTTAAATAATTTTTAAATTCATTTTTTGTTACATAAGATTATATAAGTTTATATTTGGATTGTTTCACAAAAATTGAAGATTTTTTGGTACAATATTATATGAGTTATGCTCCATCACAAACAAGTTAATTGAATGTTATTATATATGAATGATCACATTTTAATTGGGTAATACAATTAATTATTGTATATGTCAACCTTTGATCAATTTATATTCACATTTTAGTAGTTATTAGACTATATTTATTCATAATATCTCATTTTAAATTTACTAGTGATATTCAATAAGCAACTTATATGAAAGATAGTAAATATATTTTCTTTCGTAATCATGAATGAATGTTATTGCAGCGCAAATAGTTAAAGCTTAAACGAATAGTCTATAGGTCACGAGTTCGAATCTTAGTTTAGGTTTTCAATTTTAGGTATTTTTTAGTTTTTTTTTTAAGTCTATAAGTCATGAGATTTTTTTACTTTTTTTTCCGAGACCTATCGTATGCACCATTAAAATCTTCATGATTTTGGGAGAACAAACTATCATCCTCATCTAAATCCAAAATATTATTCAATACTTCGCTTAATTGACTATTCGAATTCATCTTGTTAAAATTATATGAATCTAACAACAAAATAAAATCTTGAACAACAAAATAAAATAAAATTGTTAACGAAGTAATGAAGAAAAAATGAGTAAAGTAAGAGAGAGAGAAAATAAGAAAGAAAAAGTTTAAGAGTGACTTTTTATTTTGAATGAAAATAACAAGTGATTTTAAAGTCAAAAGGTTATTTAGTCATTTACCCATTGCTTGCCAATTCATGCCAAAAAAATATCTTGTCATTTAGTAATACTCATTTATTAAATACTCAATTTGAGATTGATTGAAAATACAGTCCCTTCTAGGAAAGAGGTTTCATATTTTGGAAGGACAAATATGAGATGGAGACATATACTGCTATGAATAATCAAATAAATTAATTGTGAATATACTTGCCATGCTCACACCTACCTCAAAGCACCCACCATATTTCAATTTTCATTTAAGGTTTTTGGGTCCATCTACTTTTTAACTTTTACAATACTCTCTCCGTCTCATATAAGACAAATATCTTATTAAAAATATTTATTTCATATTACTTGTTTATTTAATAAATTAAAAAAATTATTATTTTTTCATTTTATCTCAATAATCAATATAACACCAAACAAAAGAAATACTATATACTTAATATTTTTAACTTGTTTGGAATTGTACACCGGTGAAAATAAAATAACAAGTGTCAATATGATTGTAAAGTTTTCTCGATGGGTCCTTCTCTCTCGGCGTAGGTTACTAATGTGCGCTGGCCATGGGGAAGAGAGCTCATGCTCCATCGCAAAATACTCTAATGGCACAGGAAGCAACAACAAAAGGAAATCTACATAAAGAGAAAAAGGCATAGTAGCTTGAACTCCAGGAAGAAATAGGAATTGGATCTGAATCTAGGGAAATGGAACATAGTAAGGCGGAGGTGGAGAAAGAGCACTAGTTGGCTGAACGAAATGCCAAGAATGTAGAGAAGGAGAACAAGGTAATAACACAAAAACATTGGGCAGGAATCACAAAATCACAATCTTTGAAAATGGGGTCTCCATCTGAAAATGGATCGGCGGCATGGGCAGATGAAGTAGAAGAGGTAATGTTGCAGAAACCAAAGGCTGGAACAGTGTGGGATACATTTGTCATTTCTAAACTAGCCAAAGTTGGATTCAAGTTAGATTACGTGGCTCCAGAGAAACATGGTGAAGGGTTAATAATCGACATTGATTTAGAAGATATTGAGTCTGAAGTTAACTGTTGGAATAATGTGGTGGTTTGTTATGTACTAGGTGCACATCTTCCATTCACTGTAACGGATACATCCAAAGAATTTGGGCAAAGTATGGGTTTAACAAGGTGGCGATGCTAAAAAATGGAGTCATAATAGTAAGGTTTAATTTAGTTTAGGGAAAAGAGGAAGCGCTAAAAGGAGGAATTTACCATTTTGACAATAAGTCATTTATTGTCAAGGCATGGTCAATGGATATGGAATTCATAAAGGATGAGCTGAATTATATTCGATTTGGATAAAATTTCCAGAATTGGACTTCAAGTATTGCAGTACAATAGGATTAAGTAAGATCGGGAGTTTTCTAGGAAAACCATTAATGGCTGATCAGAATACTGAAATGAACCAGGATCTTAATTTTGCTAGAATCCTGATTGAGGTAGAGTTGGGGGTTAATCTTCCAGAAAAAATGTATTTCAAGAATGTGAAAGGACATGTGATAGAACAACAAGTCGTGTATGATTCGAAACCCACTCACTGTAAGTTTTGTGACAAGTATGGGCACACTAGTGATGAATGTCGAAGGAAGAATCCTTCAAAGAAGAAGGGAGTTACGAAGGAAAAAGAGAAGCATGGACAACCACAAACAACAGCTGCCCAGAGTAGTGAAAGACAAGAGGATGAACATGTTGAATTAAAAACTGTTGCGAAGACAAATGTGCAAGGTGAGCAACATCATGTTGAACACGGGGAATCATCTTTGATGGGTTGGATAATACCATTCAAAATCGGAAGGAGCCAAGGTACGCATCAAGTACAAATTGCTAGTGATAATTCATTCCAAATATTGAACAAATCTAATGAGGTAAACAACTCAACTCCAAGGTCTGGGCAAATAGTGGGTGGTAGAACCATTTTCTCAGAAGGGAATGGTTAGTATGATATGCTGGAATGTGAGAGGGCTTAATGCCCTGAATAAGAAAAAGAAAGTGGTATTCCTCTGCAATAAGGAAAATGTGGGTTTGATAGGGTTAGTTGAAACGAAAGTAAATAGTAAAAATATGGAGAAAGTGCTGAATAAAATGTTTGGAGGTTGGCAGTTCCTAACCAACCTAGAATCACACTACAATGGCATAATTTTACTAGTATGGAGACCAGATTACCATAAAGTGGAGCTAATGAGAAGCTCAACCCAAATGTTGACTTGCAAAGTATGTTATATACCTCTGCAATTAACGTTATGGTGTCAATTGTTTATGCATACAACAATAGGGAGGATAAAAGAAAACGGTGAAAGGAAATTAAAAACCAAAGTTCAAATTGTCCAAAGCCATGACTATTATTCGGTGATTTTAATTATTTGCTACACGCTGAAGATAAAATTAGAGGGATAGGGCTTGATAGAATTACCTCATGAAGGGAAAAAATACACATGGAATGATAGAGGGATAGGGAATAGAATTCAATCTAAGATAGATTGGATATTCATCAATTCGATATGGTTAAATAATATGCCGTTATGTGGATCATCGTATCTACCCGAAGGTATAAGTGAACAATGCCCTTCAAAGGTGTACTTATGAAATCGAGTTACCAAAACAAGAAGAGCATTCCAGTATTGTAATGTTTGGGCACAACATCCACAATTCAATGACAGAATCCAAACAGTATGGGACACACATGTGGAGGGATGTAAAATGTAGAAAGTGGTGAAAAGATTAAAATTATTGAAACCAGGTTTGAAGAAACTAAATACACAATATTTCAGGAACATTTTTACTGATGCAAGTGATGATAGGGAAGCCTTGTTATAAGTGCAACAGAAGCTTCAAAATGATCCTCGAAACAAGTCTTTACAGGAAGAAGAGAAAGCTTAATATGACAAGTACAAGTACACTTCCTATATGTATGAAATCTTTCTCTAACAACGAAGTAAGACATCATGGTTAAAGCTAGGATATGACTGCACGAGATATTTTTTCACTGTGATAAAACATCGGAGACTCCAGCAGACAATAACACAAATTAGAGATGACCAAGATGAATGGCAGTATGATCAGGAGTCGATTGCAACTATGTTTGTGAGATTTTATGAGGAGTTATTGGGGGAAGAAGATTCTACGAAGTAGGCAGCTTGCGCAGCTTTCTTTAGCAATGGTCTTATCCTTGAGCAACAACTCAAAGTGCAACAGGGTATTATGCAAATGGATGTCAAGAAAACAATGATCAAGATAGACTGCAACAAAAGCCCAGGTCCTGATGGATACGGGAGTGGATTTTTCAGATCATCTTTAAAAATTGTGGGGAAAGATATCACAGAAGCCATCCTAGAATTCTTCGATATTGGCAAGTTGTTGAGACAAATTAATGCTACAAATATTACCTTAATTCCTAAAGTTGTTGTTCCGAAATTTGCCAGCCTATTAATACAGACCTATTTCCTGTTATAATAAGTGCATTAAAAAAATGATCTGCACTAGACTTAAAGAGGTAGTAAAACATGTAGTGATTGATAACCAGTCTGCATTTATGCAGGGGAGATCGATGTCGCATAATGTATTAATATGTCATAACCTTTTAAGACATCATAAGAGGAAGACATCTCCTAGATGTTTGATAAAAATTGATCTGAGGAAGGCATACGATATGGTCAACTGAGAATTCGTAAAGGATGCATTAAAGGGATATGGGTTTCCGAGTACATTTATAGAACTTGTCATGACATGTATCACATCCCCTATGCTTACGGTTAAGGTAAATGGAGAAAGGAATTGTTTTTTTGCTGGTAAATAAGGATTAAGACATGGTATCCTATGTCGCCTTTGTTGTTTGTGCTTGTAATGGAATACTTGTCCAGAACTTTGAAGTGTATGAGTGAGCTGCCTGATTTTCAGTTTCACCCAATGTATAAGAAACTCAAGTGAACGCATTTAATATTTGCAAATGATTTGATGATCTTTTGCAAAAGGGATGTTCAATCAGTAAGCAGAATAATGGAGGCTTTGCAGCATTTCAGCTGTGTCACTGGTTTAGTTGCAAATATGGAGAAGTCAAACATATTTATGGTAGGGGTAAATGATATCACCAAAAAGCAATTGTTGCTAAGAATAGGATTTTCGCAGGGCTCTTTTTCTATTAAATATCTCGGGCTGCCGTTATCTTCTAAGAAATGGAGTAAAATGGAGTGTCATCAACTAATACAAAAGATCACGAGTAGAATAACAAAGGTCTACTCAGAACAGTTATCCCATGCAGGAAGACTACATATGACAATATCAGTATTGTTTGTTATTCACAACTTTTAGGGTTCTGTGTTTTTTCTACCACAAAGTGTATTAAAAGAAGTTGACAAGAAATGCAGAGAATACCTCTGGGGCAGTTAAGACGATAAGAGGAGGACACCAATAGTATCTTGGGACAAAGTGTGTCTGCCTAAGAAGTTCGGTGGACTAAATATTAAGGGGAGCAAGTTGTGGAATGTGGCATCGGTGGGAAAACTTTATGGCAGTTAATAGTCAATAAGGATGTATTGTAGGTCAAATAGGTACATGGGTGTATATGAAGATAACCATGATATCTGGGCGCATACACCACCGTAAGATAGTAGTTGGTACTGGAGGAAGTTGAATGCACTGAAGTCTGATATGGCGCAGTGGTACTCTTAAGGATCTTATGTCCTAGCAGAAAATGAGAAGATTCAACAGGAGCCAGTTATGCAGTATTGATAGGCGTAAAGAGAAAGATGAGGATTTCAAACTTGATATGGAGCAAGATCTATCAATCAAGGCACATATTTATAATATGGTTAGCCGTACATAGTAGATTGTTGACAAAAAATAAACTACAAAGGATGAATATACAAGTAGATGATATAACACGCAACTTGTGTGATGACCAGGCTATAAAGACGC